>JAWPHD010014268.1:0-62358 GCA_037043455.1 Cyrtodaria siliqua | reverse complement strand
AGAAGGGTTTATGCAATTGGAAATGTTCCATAGTCCATCAGTAAATCTAACCATCAGTGAACATTTTTCTTGTACCACAAGAGTTCTTTCATTTTCATGTAACTTTAACAAAACTTTTATAACTTCAGCAATGTAATTGGCTCCATTTTAAGCTGGTCTTACGATGCATGCCATTGCTGCCACCTTGAAAATGTTGTCATTGCTACTTTCTCTCTGACAAAATTTTAATGATACTGGCATAAAACCTTCACTGATATACTTGGTTTGAGTACTGAAAATAATTCCGGTTCCTGCAAGATGGCCACCAAAATCATTCCAGTATCATTAAAATTTTGCCAGAGAAAGTAGCAATGGCACGATTTTCGAGGTGGCAGCAATGGCAGCCATCTTGGATGCATCTTAAGACCAACTTAGATTGGAGCCAATTAAATTGTTGAAGTTATAAAAAATTTCTTAAAGTTACATGAAAATGAAAGAAATCTTGTGGAACAAGAAAAATGTTTACTGATGGTTAGATTTACTGATGGACTATGGAACATAACTATTCTGGTCCTAATAACAGTAGCAATGCACAAGCTTATGTTTATATAGGTAAAAACTGCGGTGTTCCGTTAGGGCCATCGTACCATCGCGTATCGACCTTTACAAGTCGATGCGCGATGGTACGATGGCGATGATGTGATGGTACGATGGCAATGGTACGATGGTGATGATACGATGGCGATGATATGATGGTCCATTGCGTCATCACCATCGCCATTGTACCATCACGCATCGACTTTAAACGCGATGGTACGATGGAACAATGGCCCATCGTACCATCGCACATCGACCTTTTACAAGTCGATGGTACGATGGACCATCGTACCATCGCCATCTTACCATCATGTCATTGCCATCGTGCCATCGCACCATCGCAGTCGATGTGCGATGTTGCATCGCTCCCTACTCCATCGTACCATCACTCCATCGCCTTCCATTTAGACATGTGCACATCAAAGCAAAACAAAAATGGAGGACACCATTACCGTACATCATGGATGAATTCGACAATACTTTTCTTAAATCTATCCCATCATTTAGGCTCAGCAAAACATGAATTTCTCGGTAAGAAACATTTCCAAAAAGTATTGTCGAATCTTTGCATCTATGATGTCCTCCATTTTTGTTTTGTTTTGATGTGCGCATGTCTAAACGGAAGGCGATGGAGCAGGGGGCGATGTAACATCGCACATCGACTGCGATGGTACGATGGCGATGGAACGATGGTCCATCGCGTCATCGCCATCATACCATCGTGCATCGACTTGTAAAAGGTCGATGCGCGATGGTACGATGGGCCATTGTACCATCGCGTTTAAAGTCGATGCGCGATGGTACGATGGCGATGACGCGATGGACCATCGTACCATCATCGTACCATCGCCATCGTACCATCGCGTCATCGTACCATCACCATCGTGCCATCGCCATCGCACCATCGCCATCGTACCATCGCGCATCAACTTATAACGGTGAGTGATGCGCGATGGTACGATGGCCCTAACGGAACACCGTAAAAACTATAAAATGCGTCCAGTAAAACCAAAAATTTTTAGACTAAGAAAATTGTTTTTTCTCTTTAAAAGATAGAACATGATGACAAACTCTACCTGTGAGAGACATTTTGTTGACAAGTTTATGGGCATGTTATACTTATGAGGTGGAGCTTGTTTTTCATAACTGTTTATTTTTATTATTTTTTTGTGCATTTTTAAAATTTCATGTGTAATAAACTTGTAACTTAATTGTCATACGAAACAATTTAAAACAAATTGTTTGCTGTGCATGAACAATATGCTTAATCAAAATTGTAAACTTAATTAAAACAGTTCATGGACAAGCATGGTAGCTGATTATGTTAAAACAAACAAGGCAACACACATGAGATGCACATGGTAAAACAAATAAGGCAATAAACATGAGGTGCACGTGGTAAAACAAACAAGGCAGCACACATGAAATGCACATGGTAAAATAAATGAGGCAGCATAAGCATAGTAAAATGGTAAAACAAACAAGCCAACATACATGAGATGCTGACATGGTAAAACAAGTAAGGCAACACATATGAGATGAAACAAGGCAACATACATGAGATGCATTTCATAAAACAAAAAAGGCAACATACATGAGATGCACATATAAAACAAACAAACATTCATGAGATGCATGTGGTAAAACAAACAAGGCAACACACATGAGATGCATGTGATAAAACAAACAAGGCAACACACATGGGATGCATGTGATAAAACAAACAAGGCAACACACATGGGATGCATGTGATAAAACAAACTAGGCAACACTTATGAGATACATGTGATAAAACAAGGCAACACACATGGGATGCATGTGATAAAACAAACAGGACAACACACATGGGATGCATGTGATAAAACAAACAAGGCAACACACATGGGATACATGTGATAAAACAAACAGGGCAACACACATGGGATGCACGTGATAAAACAAACAAGGCAACACACATGGGATGCATGTGATAAAACAAACAAGGCAACACACATGAGATGCATGTGATAAAACAAACAAGGCAACACACATTGGATGCATGTGATAAAACAAACAAGGCAACACACATGCGATGCATGTGATAAAACAAACAAGGCAATACACATGAGATGCTTATTCAAAGGCATTTTCGGTAGTTTTCCATGCGCAGCTTTTTCGGGCAACTTCTCTTCTAAAACTATTGGATGGATTTTCCTACAAATTTACAGGAATGTCTAGTTGTATTTTTTGTCTCTTTTTTTTTTTTTTTTTTATTTATTTTTTATTTTATTTTTAATTGTCTTTATTTAAATAAAGGCCTATTATTAGATACATAAAATAGGAAAAATATAGCATTTTGTAAAAAAAAAACAATATTAAATCTCAATATGCATGGTGACCTATAAATTTAATTGCATATATTGTCTAAATATATGTTCAGATAAGTGCCTAGGAAGTTTGAACAAATTCTGTTATTAGGAACATAACAAAAAAGGACAATATACCATTTCTATATAATTTCATACAAAACTTGGTCTTTTAGCATAGGGGTAGGGTTTCAATTTTTTTTTCTAAACAAGCATGGGGACCTATCATTTTTATTGCACAGTTTGTTTTTATATATGTTAAACTATGTGCTTAGAAAGTTTAAACAAATTCTATTATTGGGAACATACAAAACAAGAGCTGTCGGAGAACAGCGCAGCTCGACTATTCGATTTTTCGGAGAATAATAAATTTATAGCTAGTATATACCATCAGAAAACAAGGCTACAACAATGTGGGGTGGGGTTGGGAGCACAACATAACTATGTGTAAGAATTGACCAAAACTACACAGAAATATGTAAAAAAAATATAAAAATAAAAAAATATCGAGTTTTGAGTGGGGTGCGGGGTGGGGGTGGGAGAGAGGCGGGGGTGATGGTGGGGGGGAGTGGGGGTGGTGAGAGCAACATATATAGAGGGGCTAGTATAGAGAGGGGGGTAGTTGGGGTGGGGGGGGGGGGGGCAACATATATGTGTAAGATTTGACAAAAGTAACACAGAAATATGTAAAAAAAAAAATAGTTTCAAGTGGGTGTGGGGTGTGGGTGAGAGCTGGGGGAGAGCGGGGGAAAAGGCGGAAGTGGGTTTGGCGCAGGGGGAGGGGGCAACATATATGTGTAAGAATTGTCTAAAACAACAAAGAAATATGTAAAAAAAACAAAAAGTTTCAAGTTAGGGGGGGGGGGGGGGGGGGGGGGAGAGGCGTGGAGACGATTGCAACATATATGTGTAAGAATTGACTAAAACAACACAGAAATATGTATAAAAAATAAAAAATAAAAAAAAAAAAGATTTGTTGGATAGATAGATGGGTTGGAAGTGGGGTGGGGTGGGGGGGGGGGGGGGGGGGGGGGGGGGGGGGGGGGGGGGGGGGGGGGGGGGGCAACACATGTGTGTAAGAATTGCTAAAATAACAAAGAAATATGTAAAAAAAAAAAAAAAAAAATCCAAGCGTGGGGCGGGATGGGGGGGGGGGGGGGGGGGGTTAAAACATGTAAGTGTCAGAATTGATAAAAGCAACACAGAAATATGTAAAAAAAACAAAAAACAAAGTTCCAAGTGTGGGGCGGGATTGGGGGATGGGATGAGGGGGTGGTTAAAACATATAAGTGTCAGAATTGATAAAAGCAACACAGAAATATGTCAAAAAAAAAAATCAAGTGGGGGGGGGGAGGGGGGGTGGTGGGGGTGATGGGGTGAGAGGCGGGAATCAGTTGGGAGTTTGTGGAGGTTTATGTGTGTAAGAATTGACTAAAACAACAAAGAAATATGTAAAAAAAAAAAATCAAGTGTGGGGCATGGTGGGTGGGGTGATGGCATGACAGGCGGTGTGGGGGGGGGGGGGAGCGGGGAGGGTTGCAACATACATGTATAAGAACTGACAAAAGCAACACAGAAATATGTAAAAAAAAAAAAGTTTCAAGTCTTGGGCGGGATGGGGGTGGGGAGGTGATGGGGTGAGAGGCATGGGGGCGGGGGTTGCAACATATATGTGTAGGAATTGACAAAAGCAACTCAGAAATATGTAAAAAAAAAAAAAGAAAAAAAAAGTGGGGGTGGGGGGTGGGGTGGGAGGGGGGGGGGGGGGGGGGGGAGAGGAGGGAGCCCATGCCCCAATATGGGTGAAGTAATAAGATGCATAATGCTATAACAAATCCCAAACCAAAATTATAGATATATACATGCTTACATGCAAACCTAGATCTGCCTTTATTGCACATTTTATGAGCCATCACAATTTGGGTTCCATGGGAGCCCAGAATTTGCAAAAAGACAAAATTACTTATCCAACCCTTTACAACATACTATAAGGAAACCAATTCCAAAATTTAGTTCAGCTAGGACAAGAAATGTAAGAGAGATAGACCTGTAAACACAGCTTACACACAAAATTTGATGTGAAACAGACACATTTTAAGGGCTATCAGAATTTGGGTTCCAGGGGAGCCCAGGGGTTACAGGAACCAAAATTACTTAAGCAGCCCTTAAGATAATGCTATAAGGAAGCTAATGGCCAAATTTGGTTGAGCTAGGGTAAGAATTGTAAGAGATATAGACTTGTAAACACAGCTTACACGCAAAATTTGATATGAAATGGGACACATTTTATGGGCTATCATATGTTGGGTTCCATGGGAGCCCATGGGTTACAGGAACCAAAATTGCTTATGCAGTCCTTAAGATAATGCTATAAGGAATCCCATGGCCAAATTTGGTTGTGCTAGGATAAGAAATGCAAGAGATATAGACTTGTAAACACAGCTTACACGCAAACCTGAATGTGGGACGCCGACGCCGACGCCGACGCCGACCCCGGGGTGATTACATAAGCTCTCTTATTCTTCGAATAGTCGAGCTAAAAAGGAAATTGTATCATTATGGGCTAATTTGTGCATATAAATTGTGGTAATGGTCTCAACAGATTTTGTAAAAAAATATAGGTTTTACATAAAGATGAGCTTTAAATGTTATTGTAATTAAATGTTCTTTACTTTAATACAATTTTAGGAGAATTGTGACAATTGAATAAATGATTAGACTTCAAAAATGTCTTATTAAGCTATTTCATGGACTTGTTCAACTTTTTGGACAGATTGACATGACGGTGGCATTACAAATTATTTTTTAAAATTTTAACGATTATGGTGACCTACCATTATTTTTGCCTTTTCTGTCTATATATATAACAGACTTACTGTACAAAAAGTTTAAAGAAAATCTGTTATGCAAAAAAAACTATAGAAAATGTCTTTAAGGCGACACATATGGTAAAAGAAAGAAGGCAGTGTCAGGCTTTAGAGAATCTCATTCCTAAGAATTGAATAATGAAACTGTCACTAAACTTCTTTTAAGACATCTTGATCTAGTTAACCGTGTTTGAACTTTTATTAGCAAACTTAAAATGGTTCATCTCATAGATAGTCTATATATAGCTTATTATATAAAGGCTAGTGGGAATGTAGATAGTCTATATATAGCTTATTATATAAAGGCTAGTGGGAATGTAGATAGTCTATATATAGCTTATTATATAAAGGCTAGTGGGAATGTAGATAGTCTATATATAGCTTATTATATAAAGGCTGGTGGGAATGTAGATAGTCTATATATAGCTTATTATATAAAGGCTAGTGGGAATGTAGATAGTCTATATATAGCTTATTATATAAAGGCTAGTGGGAATGTAGATAGTCTATATATAGCTTATTATATAAAGGCTAGTGGGAATGTAGATAGTCTATATATAGCTTATTATATAAAGGCTAGTGGGAATGTAGATAGTCTATATATAGCTTATTATATAAAGGCTAGTGGGAATGTAGATAGTCTATATATAGCTTATTATATAAAGGCTAGTGGGAATGTAGATAGTCTATATATAGCTTATTATATAAAGGCTAGTGGGAATGTAGATAGTCTATATATAGCTTATTATATAAAGGCTAGTGGGAATGTAGATAGTCTATATATAGCTTATTATATAAAGGCTAGTGGGAATGTAGATAGTCTATATATAGCTTATTATATAAAGGCTAGTGGGAATGTAGATAGTCTATATATAGCTTATTATATAAAGGCTAGTGGGAATGTAGATAGTCTATATATAGCTTATTATATAAAGGCTAGTGGGAATGTAGATAGTCTATATATAGCTTATTATATAAAGGCTAGTGGGAATGTAGATAGTCTATATATAGCTTATTATATAAAGGCTAGTGGGAATGTAGATAGTCTATATATAGCTTATTATATAAAGGCTAGTGGGAATGTAGATAGTCTATATATAGCTTATTATATAAAGGCTAGTGGGAATGTACCTACAGCAAATGGGAGAGGTTTTAGCTTGGTTTTACTGCCAAATTCAAGCTTGTGAAACAATAAATTGGTCCTAAACCTGTTTATAATTAAGGCCAGCGAAACCTATACAAGGACATTCTTTTTAATCCATTGTTCATAACGTAGCAACATTGATATAATAAAACATCTATAATAATACATCGCTGTCCTAAATCATTGAAAAATAGTTCTCTCAACAACGGGATGCAAACTGGAGTCCTCCGGATTGACACTCCTTGAAGATTAGGGCGGGGTTCACTGATTCCCACATATTCTTTCCTCTCTCTCCAGGTTGGCTTGAATATTACCTGAACAATGTGTTGATATGTCGTTAATCACCTAGGAGCCAGGATGTAATTAGATGTTGTTTTTATGTCTCGGAGATGGATAATTAATATAGTACTCCTACACTAACAATATTAACATTATTATTAGTCAAACATTATAATTATATATGAAACTATATCACGTTTTTAAAAAAACTTTTGTTTCATAACAAGGCAGTTTTTTAAATATGGGTTGATGATCGAGAAGCCATTTTTATGTAACATAAATTGAATTAAAGTGGTAACATAAAGATGACGCATCACATTATTATAATAATTAAAACAGCTTCTTGTTTACTATATTAATGTTTTGAAACATGTCTGCGTAGTCAATGACCACCAAACACATTTTAACATGCATGTTCATTTGTTCAAGTCATGTTGTCACTCACTAATAAAACAGCCAGAGCATCCAGATCAAAGAATAGGTCACAATCTGTGAGATGGATGAGCTCATGCAAGCTTCTAATTGTATCAAAAGAAGGAGACTTATTGGCTCAACACATTACCTTAGATTATTTCAAGTCGACCTTGAGAAAGGGAAGCGATAAATAGGAATCCAAGTACCATCATGCCATACTCTTAATATTGGATAGATTCCTATTCCTATTTCAACATTACCATTGAAATGAATATACTTTGCAGTGTAAATTTTGAATTGAATTGAATTGAATGTTTTTTAACGGCTCATCAACACAGTACAGGTTATTTAGAGCCGCCCCAGAGAGAGGGGAAGGATACATAGGAATCCGGGAACCTGCCCTACTCTTATTATCGAATAGATTCCTATGGTTCTTTAACGTGCTCGGATGATAGACCGATACACGGGACCGCCCGGTTTACGTCCCCATCTGACGGACGAGGCTAAGGAAAAGTGTCTTGCCCAAGAACACACCGACGGAACTCAGTGGCACCACGGAGGATTGAACCCGGGGCCTCCGGTTAAAAATCCGCTCTTGTCATCTTCTGTCAAAAAAATGACATAATTTGACAGTAACATGTCAGGGGATTACTTTACTTAAAATTACTGTGATGTTGGATAAATATAATATTACCAATATTAATGAGCGACCAATCACAACGTTGAATTATAATACAATTTAATTCGTAAACTCAAACAATTATAAAGCTTTCATGGGCATTACACTACCTGTACGCAAAGCATCCTAAAAAACTGAAAAATTAAAAAGTCTACAATAAGAACTATTCGGCTACACCAACATGCGATGTTTTCAGAATAGTGCATGCATTAGTTAATTCTATGTCTTCCTCTTATTCTGTTTATGCCTTTCAAGATTTAACCCTTAACCTGCTACATATATATAACGCAGGGGCGTTCCTGTGGCTAATTTAGGTATACGCACCATCGAGTTTTGGATTCACAAATGTGCCTAACCCCCACTATACCTTCAGTTTTTATTGCATATTTCGCATTTTTAGCCCTTTTTATTTTTTTGCTCTTTTATAGCCTGTACGCATGTGCATACGTGCGTATGCCCAGGTACGCCCCTGTATAATGGACTGTTCTTTCTTTGAATTAAGACCATTCCATTTATGTGACAAAGGGGTGTTTTTGGTGGAAATGACTGATCAGCAGCCATTATAGTCTAGCTCAGCGGATTAAGAGTTAAAGTTGATTTACTGATAAGATTCTAGGGCTTAACCGTATTGTCATCTAAACCAGGAAGTGTCGGTAAAAAAAATAAGCGTTCTTTCAGATAAAAACTGGCTCCATATCCCTTCAATGCACCAGTCAATCTGGAAAAGAAAAAAATTCTGACCCCACTAGATTTGCATACACATCCTAAACACTCTTAAGCAATGCCTCTGGCTTTATATTTTACATCATTCAACATAATGTATGTTCTTAATATTAACTGATTCAATTAATAGTACCTGATTTAGGAAAACTAAGATGTTATGGGTGTGATTTCCATTTGTAGCAAAACATCCTTGACTAGTTCTTGTAAAATCAAGTCCTTAAACTATGAACTACTACATAGGTTGGATAATCGACATGTACATATCCTCAAGCCCTTTCTGAGGTGCATGTATTGTACAAATGCACTCTTGTGTTGGGAACACTGTATTTAACACAGATAGAATGATTGTATGATGTCGACCATGAAGGACTATTATGAAAAGTAGTTCAATAGATTCTATATAATATCCAGCATTTTAGTTTGATAATAATGGAGGTGTTTCCCCCCATTTTGGTATGCAGTATTCAGAGCAAATTTAGAGAGTATTCAGTACCCACGACCCGGGTACCAGTACCCGCAAATTACATTATTTAGTATTCAGTACGCATAAAAAATAGGTACATGCCTTCAAACTATGTTTTCTATGTAAAAGAAACTGTTGAAATCCACAAAAATCATTTTGATTGACCCCAAAACAGCAAAACGGTGAGATACAACCTTTAATACAGTTTTAAATGTCCTTTTATATCACATCTTCATAAAAATAGACGAATAAATAGCAACTTGCCGAGGTGCGGGGTCCGTCTGTCCGTCCGTCGACTTTTTTTTTTGTAGCGACTACTCCTGAGACTACTGAATGGATTTTCATGAAACTTGACAGAAATGTTGCCCATGATGTCTAGTTGATCCTAGCAAAAATGCATGTTGATGTGAAATCCATGATGGCCACCAAATCTAAAAATAGATTTTTAAAAAACAAGTTTGTAGCGACTACTTCTTGAAAACTCTAAGTGATATTGATATGGGACTTTTTCTAAAATGATCAGCATGACATGATGTTGGTCCTGTCGAAAATCGTTTTGATGCGACGTTAAACATGGCTGCCAGTGGCCATCTTTGTTTACATAGAGTTATTTAGTAAAAACTTGTAGCGACTACTCCTCTGAAACTACTCGACGGATTTCCATGAAACTTCACAGGAATGTTGCTCTTGATGTCTAAATTATCCTAGCAACATTTCAGGTTGGTCGGAAATTCAAGATGGCCACCACAGCTAAAAATAGATTTTCAAAATACAAGTTTGTAGCGAGTACTTCTTGAAAACTGTATTAAGTGATATTGATATGGGAAATTTTCTAAAATGATCAGTATGGAATGATGTCGATCCTTGTTGAAAATTATTTGATGCGACATTAAACATGGCCGCCAGAAGCCATCTTTGTTTACATAGAGTTACATAATGAAAACTTGTAGCGACTACTCCTCTGAAACTACTTAACAGAGATTTTCATGAAACTTCACAGGAATATTGCTGTTGATGTCTAATTGATCCTAGCAAAATTTCAGGTCTGCCGGAAATTCAAGATGGCTGCCACGGCTAAAAATAAATGTTCAAAAAAACAAGTTTGTAGCGACTACTTCTTGAACTATAAGTGATATTGATATGCGTCTTTTCCTAAAATGATCAGTATGACATTATGTTGATCCTTGTGGAAAATTATTTGGATTCGACGTTAAACATGGCTGCCTGCGGCCATCTTTGTTTGCATAGAGTTATATAATGAAAAACTTGTAGCTACTACTCCTCTGAAACTACTTGACGGATTTTCATGAAACTTCACACGAATGTTGCTCTTGATGTCTAATTGATCCTAGCAAAACTTCAGGTTTCAGAAATTCAAGATGGCTGCCACGGCTAAAACATATTTTCAAAAAACAAGTTTGTAGCGACTACTTCTTGAAAACTATAAGTGATATTGATATGGGACTTTTTATAAAATGATCAGCGTGTCATGATGTTGGTCCTTGTCGAAAATCGTTTTGATTCAATGTTTAACATGGCTGTCAGTGGCCATCTTTGTTTACATCGAGTTATCTAGTAAAAACTTGTAGCGACTACTCCTCTGTAACTACTCGACGGATTTTCATGAAACTTCACAGGAATGTTGCTCTTGATGTCTAATTGATCCTAGCAAATTTCAGGTTGGCCGGAAATTCAAGATGGCCATCATGGCTAAAAATAGATTTTCAAAATACAAGTTTGTAGCGACTACTTCTTGAAAACTATAAGTGATATTGATATGGGACTTTTTCTAAAATGATCAGTATGACATGATGTTGATCCTTGTCAAAAAATATTTTGATTTGATGTTAAACATGGCCGCCAGCGGCCATCTTTGTTTACATAGAGTTATATAATGAAAACTTGTAGCGACTACTCCTATGGAACTACTTGACGGATTTTTCATGAAACTTCACAGGAATGCTGATCTAGCTATAAAGGGGCGTCTGTGGCCGAGTGGTTAGAGTCTCTGACTTGCAATCACTTGCCCCTCACCGCTGTAGGTTCGATCCCTCAGGGGCCTAGGAATCTTTATGTGAGGAAGCTATCCAGCTGGCTTGCAGAACGTCGGTGGTTCTACCCAGGTGCCCACCCATGCACGAAAATTGCCCGAAGGGGCACCTGGGGTCTTCCTCCACCAGTGGAAACTGGAAAGTTGCCATATGACAGCTGTTGGTGCGACTATAAAATCCAATTCAATTCAGTTCTGATCTATCTATCAAAAAACTATCAGTAGAGCTTCAAGGTCATTGACCTCTTGTTATGAAGAAATTCATGTTAAATAGTATTCAGTACTCGGGTCTAAAATGAAGGAGTATTCAGTACTCAGCTCTAAATTAGAGAGTATTCAGTACTCGGGGGATGGGGGGAAACACCCATAATAATCATTGCATTAAATTTATGCTTGAAACTATCGTGTGTTACCTGAGTCCTATCACATGTATCATGTGATGCCTGAGTCCTACCACATCATAAACTGTCGTCTGCTATAAATTAAGAAATAGAAACACATCTTGTGAATATCAATTTACTTTATACAGATGAACACTCTTCGAAAACACAAACTGCAGGTGGTAACAATCTCATTAAAATCAGACCCTTTATCACCTCATGATGCTCTATGCTACTAGGATCTGACAAAAATACTAAGACATAATATTTAAAACCTTATGTCTGACTAATTTCGATTACTGTTCCGAATGTTTTCAAAAAACATGACTGCGACGTGCGCCCATGATTTTCTTCGTATTCTTGATGTAAAACAGGCCATTTAGTTTTGTTTTTTTAATAATACGCAAAATACTTTATCTTTTTTTGGAGATAGGCTAGATCTATGTGTTTTATGTGGATTTTAGTATGATGAGTTCCAGCGTCATCTAAAGTGCACATGAAATGCGCGATTTCATTGGCTAAATTTAGTTGATCTTCTCACGAATATTAATTAGATAAAAGGTCAATCTGACGTGACCTCCAAGGCAGTGTTGTCAGATCCTATAAAGCGGAGAGTATCGAAGCGTAATTAGGATATGATTTTAATGAGATTGCAGGTGGTAATTGGATCAACAACAGAAGATCACATTATCAAAGCATCTGAAGGATGTCAGTCAAAAGGCTAAATTCATAATTTAAAATCTAGCTTCTGCAAGAATCACGGATGAGATGATCCGAGATTTTCCAAAACAAATGGTGGTTGCTTATTGGTATAAAAAACAAGTTCCTTTTTACCTCAGAATATACTGGTCACATTAGACAGATGGATACGTAATGCAGGTTAAATAATGAGCAAATATTGTCTGGAGGAACTGAAAGTGGTTTCTTATGGCAGGTTGGCACTTAAATAAAGGTGTTTGAACTGTAATTAATAATTTAAAACATGTATTTTTCCATTACTGACGCACTTGCTGATGCTGCCATAGAATTAAATGCTAAGAGATGATTGATGTTAAAACACTTGCTACAGCTTTAGCTAATACTATATTACCTGACTGAACCAAGGTTTATTGGGTTTGTTTATGAAAGAATTCGCATTATGAGATGAAGCAATCATTTTCACTATTTCCATTTAACCCCTGCTGGAAGCTAGATTCTTTGGTCTACAAAAAGTATAAATAATATGTAAGTATGGAATCTGTGCCTACCATAGATATACCGATGCTCTAGGGTCGCACCCATAATAGCAATACATGTGTATATAATATGTTTGCATATATGAATAAAATTTACTGGACCATTCTGAACTGGACGTTTTCAAGCTAACAGTTTAGTTTTTAATGAAACAGTCATTTGCCACAAAACTCTACAAATCTAGTATGTTGACTAGTTTTTTGCTCTACTGATCAGTGATCTGCTTATGCCATGGTGCGATGTCCGACGTCCGTCTGTCCATCCGTAAACTTTTTTTTGTAGCGACTACGTACTCCTCTGAAACTACTGAATGGATTTTCATGAAACTTCACTGGAATGTTGCTCTTGATGTCTAAATGATCCTAGCAACATTTCAGGTTGGTCGGAAATTCAAGATGGCCGCCACAGCTAAAAATATATTTTCAAAAAACAAGTTTGTAGCGAGTATTTCTTGAAAACTATAAGTGATATTGATATGGGACTTTTTCTAAATTGATCAGTATCGAATGATGTTGATCCTTGTCTAAAATTATTTTGATGCGACGTTAAACATGGCCGCCAGCGGCCACCATTGTATACATAGAGTTATTTAATGAAAACTTGTAGCGACTACTCCTATGAAACTACTTGACGGATTTTCATGAAACTTCACAGGAATGCTGATCTAGCTATCAAAAACCTATCAGTAGAGCTTCAACTGACCTCTTTTTTTCTTTTTTTTTTATGCCTCGTAACAAAAGTGCAGCGGGCATAGTGTTACCCTTGTCCGGACGTACGTCCATACGTCCTGTTTTTACATTCAAGTTTTTTATTAAGTCAATTTCTCAGATACCAAAAGCCGTACAGTTTTCAAACTTCATACACACTTACATCTAGATGGCAGCAATATGTTCCTACCTAAATCAGGTAAATATAAATGACCTTGACCTACTTTTTACACTTTGTTAATTTACAAGGACCAACATCATGTCATGCTGATCATTTTAGAAAAAGTCCCATATCAATATCACTTACAGTTTTCAAGAAGTAGTCGCTACAAACTTGTTTTTTGAAAATCTATTTTTAGCCATGGTGGCCATCTTGAATTTCCGGCCGACCTGAAGTTTTGCTAGGATCAATTTGACATCAAGTGCAACATTCGTGTGAAGTTTCATGAAAATTTGTCACATAGTTTCAGATGAGTAGTTGCTGCAAGTTTTCATTATATAACTCTATGTAAAAAAAGATGGCCGCTGGCAGCCATGTTTAAAGTCGAATCAAAATAATTTTCGACAAGGATCAACATCATGTCATACTGATCATTTTAGGAAAAGACGCATATTAATATCACTTATAGTTTTCAAGAAGTAGTCGCTACATTCTTGTTTTTAGCTCGACTGATCAGAGATAAGCAGAGCTTATGCCGTGGTGCGGCGTCCAGCGTCCGTCTGTCTGTCCGTCCGTAAACTTTTATTTGTAGCGACTACTCCTCTAAAACTACTGGATGGATAATCATGAAATTTTACAGAAATGTTGCCCATGAAGTCTAGATGATCCTAGCAAAAATTCATGTTGATGTGAAATCCAAGATGGCCACCAAAGCTAAAAATAGATTTTTAAAATACAAGTTTGTAGCGACTACTTCTTGAAAACTATGTGTTATTGATATGGGACTTTTTCTAAAATAGATTGTTGCTCTTGATGTCTAAATGATCCTAGCAACATTTCAGGTTGGTCGGAAATTCAAGATGGCCACCACAGCTAAAAATAGATTTTCAAAAAACAAGTAAGTGATATTGATATGGGAATTTTTCTAAAATGATCAGTATGGAATGATGTCGATCCTTGTCGAAAATTATTTGATGCGATGTTAAACATGGCTGACAGCGGCCATCTTTGTTTACATAGAGTTATATAATGAAAACTTGTAGCGACTACTACTCTGAAACTGCTTGACGGATTTCATGCAACTTCACACGAATGTTGCTCTTGATGTCTAATTGATCCTAGCAAAACTTCAGCTCAGCCGGAAATTCAAGATGGCCACCACGGCTAAAAATAGATTTTCAAAAAACATGTTTATAGCGACTACTTTTTGAAAACTATAAGTGATACTGATATGGGACTTTTTCTAAAATAATCAGCATGACATGACGTTGGTCTTTGTCGAAAATTGTTTTGATTTGATGTTAAACATGGCTGTCAGCGGCCATCTTTGTTTAAATAGAGTTATGTAGTAAAAACTTGTAGCGACTACTCCAATGTAACTACTCGACGGATTTTCATGAAACTTCACAGGAATGTTGCTCCTGATGTCTAATTGATCCTAGCAAAATTTCAGGTCGGCCGGAAATTCAAGATGGCCGCCATGGCTAAAAATAGATTTTCAAAATACAAGTTTGTAGCGAGTACTTCTTGAAAACTATAAGTGATATTGATATGGGACTTTTTCTAAAATGATCAGTATGACATGATTTTGATCCTTGTCAAAAATTGTTTTGATTTGATGTTAAACATGGCCACCAGTGGCCATCTTTGTTTACTTAGAGTTATATAATGAAAAATTGTAGCGACTACTCCTCTGAAACTACTTCACAGATTTTCATGAAACTTCACAGGAATGCTGATCTAGCTATCAAAAAACCTATCAGTAGAGCTTCAAGGTCATTGACCTCTTGTTTGAAAAATTATTTTTAGCCGTGGCGGCCATCTTGAATTTTCGGCCGACATGAAATTTTGATAGGATCAATAAGACATCAAGAGAAACATTCTTGTGAAGTTTCATGAAAATCCATCAAGTAGTTTCAGAGGAGTAGTCACTATAAGTTTTCATTATATAACTCTATGGAAACAAAGTAGTCGCTACAAAAAAAAGTTTACAGACACACGAACGGACAGATAAATAAGTCGTGGCCACGAGATAATAAGTCGTGGCCACAATTAATAAGTCGAGGCCATGACATAATAAGTTGTGGCCACGAGATAAATAAGTCGTGGCCACGAGATAATAAGTCGTGGCCACGAGATAAATTATTTTTCTCACATGTCATGTCTATGTCATGTCTATGTCATGTCTATGCCACCGTACAAAAGCCATACAGTTTCCAAACTTTATACAGACTACAGATGTACAGTCAAGGCTGTATGACAGATGTACAATCAAGGCTGTAGTACCATTGATCATCCCTTGATCTCTTAGACCAATTAGGAAGCTCCATTATGAACAAAATGTGTTGTCCATATAAAGATAAATATAGTACTAACGGTTTCACATTCTTTTTCTGAAATGAGATCAAAAGAATGAAATAAAACAATTTTAATCATGGCAGTGAGAGATTCACCTTATATGACACCTGCATGGATACATTAAGTAAATCCTTGGAATGTAAATGCGGTACCCATTGATATATGTAGATCTATGCAGTACCCATTGATACATGTAGATACAGTACCCATTGATACATACATTAGATGCAGTACCCATTGATACATGTAGATCTATGCAGTACCCATTGATACATACATTAGATGCAGTACACATTGATACATGTAGATGCAGTACCCATTGATACATGCATTGGATGCAGTACCCATTGATACATGTATATGTCGTACACATTGATACATGTAGATGCAGTACCCATTGATACATGTATATGTCGTACCCGTTGATACATGTATATGTCGTTCCCATTGATACATGTATATGTCATACCCATTGATACATGTAGATGCAGTACCAATTGATACATGTAGATGCAGTACCCATTGATACATTAGATGCAGTACCCATTGATACATGTATATGTCGTACCCATTGATACATTTAGATGCAGTACCCATTGATACATTAGATGCAGTACCCATTGATACATGTATATGTCGTACCCATTGATACATTTAGATGCAGTACCCATTGATACATGTAAATGTAGTACCCATTGTTACATGTAGATGTAGTACCCATTGATACATACATTAGATGCAGTACCCATTGATACATGTATATGTCGTACCCATTGATACATGTATATGTCGTACCCATTGATACATGTATATGTCGTACACATTGATACATGTATATGCCGTACCCATTGATACATGTATATGTCATACCCATTGATACATGTATATGTCGTACCCATTGATAGATGTAGATGCAGTACCCATTGCTACATGTAGATGCAGTACCCATTGATACATTAGATGCAGTACCCATTGATACATGTAGATGTGATGCAGTACCCAGTGATACATACATTAAATGCAGTACCCATTGATACATGTAGATGCAGTACCCATTGATACATACATTAGATGCAGTACCCATTGATACATTAGATGCAGTACCCATTGATACATGTAGATGTGATGCAGTACCCAGTGATACATACATTAAATACAGTACCGATTGATGCATGTAGATGTGATGCAGTACCCAGTGATACATACATTAAATGCAGTACCCATTGATTCATGTAGATGCAGTACCCATTGATACATACATTAGATGCAGTACCATTGATACAATAGATGCAGTACCCATTGCTACATGTAGATGTGATGCAGTACCCAGTGATACATACATTAAATGCAGTACCCATTGATACATGTAGATGTGATGCAGTACCCAGTGATACATACATTAAATGCAGTACCCATTGATTCATGTAGATGCAGTACCCATTGATACATACATTAAATGCAGTACCCATTGATACATGTAGATGTGATGCAGTACCCATTGATACATACATTAAATGCAGTACCCATTGATACATGTAGATGTGATGCAGTACCCAGTGATACATACATTAAATGCAGTACCCATTGATACATGTAGATGTGATGCAGTACCCAGTGATACATACATTAGATGCAGTACACATTGATTCATGTAGATGCAGTACCCATTGATACATACATTAGATGCAGTACACATTGATACATATAGATGCAGTAGCCATTGATGCATGTAGATGCAGTACCCATTGATACATACATTAGTTGCAGTACCCATTGATACATATAGATGCAGTAGCCATTGATGCATGTATGCAGTATCCACTGATACATACATTAGATGCAGTACCTTTTGATACATACATTAGATGCAGTACCCATTGGTACATTAGATGCAGTACCCATTGATACATGTAGATGTGATGCAGTTCCCAGTGATACATACATTAAATGCAGTACCCATTGATACATGTAGATGTGATGCAGTACCCAGTGATACATACATTAAATGCAGTACCCATTGATTCATGTAGATGCAGTACCCATTGATACATACATTAAATGCAGTACCCATTGATACATGTAGATGTGATGCAGTACCCAGTGATACATACATTAGATGCAGTACACATTGATTCATGTAGATGTGATGCAGTACCCAGTGATACATACATTAAATGCAGTACCCATTGATTCATGTAGATGCAGTACCCATTGATACATACATTAAATGCAGTACCCATTGATACATGTATATGTGATGCAGTACCCAGTGATACATACATTAAATGCAGTACCCATTGATTCATGTAGATGCAGTACCCAGTGATACATGCATTAAATGCAGTACCCATTGATACATGTAGATGTGATGCAGTACCCAGTGATACATACATTAGATGCAGTACACATTGATTCATGTAGATGCAGTACCCATTGATACATACATTAGATGCAGTACCCATTGATACATATAGATGCAGTAGCCATTGATGCATGTAGATGCAGTACCCAGTGATACATACATTAAATGCAGTACCCATTGATTCATGTAGATGCAGTACCCATTGATACATACATTAGATGCAGTACCCATTGATACATATAGATGCAGTAGCCATTGATACATGTAGATGCAGTATCCACTGATACATACATTAGATACAGTACCGTTTGATACATCCATAAGTTATACTACCCATTGATACATGCAGATACAGTACCCATTGATACATGTAAATGCAGTAGCCATTGATACACACATTAGATGCAGTACATTTTGATACATGCAGATGCAGTACCCAATTGATACATACATTAGATGCAGTACCTTTTAATACATGTAGATGCAGTACCCATTGATACATACATTAGATGCAGTACCTTTTAATACATGTAAATGCAGTAGCCATTGATACATACATTAGATGCAGTACATTTTGATACATGCAGATGCAGTACCCAATTGATACATACATTAGATGCAGTACATTTTGATACATGCAGATGCAGTACCCAATTGATACATACATTAGATGCATTACATTTTGATACATGTATATGCAGTACCCATTGGTACATACATTAGGGAGGCAGTACTTGTTGATCTTCAGTGCAATAAATAAATTCTTCAAATGTCAACAAAAACTGAGATCCTATATAATTATTTTCCATGCAATCTTTCCTGGAAAATGGTTCTTCTAATCAAGAAACTGTCAAAATGATGAATACCTGTAAAAAGTAACATGAACAACAACAACCTATCTCTAGCACAGCACCAGGGAAATATATCCTGGTTGTTCATTAGCTTGGGTTGGCAGGTGTTCTAGAAACTTCAATGAATGGAACTGATGAAAACATACAGTTTCAGGACTTGGCACTTTTTCAGGTATTCAACATATTCTATTCAGGTATATATTCCTGAGAAATATTCTTTAAAGAAATAGGTAACCTAAAGTTTAAATTGAGTACTTGTAGTATTGTAATAGGAAGACAAAATGAAAAATGTATTTAATTATATGCAAGCAAGCAGGTATAAAGTCATAATGATACTGGATAAGAAATTGAGACTCCCAATTTTAATGTTTGATAACCGCTTTGAAATTGCCATGTGCCCCTCTTTAAGAAAAAGAACGACAATACAACATAAAGTGGCTTTGAGATGACTTTCCCTACTAACAAATGATGTGTTTTGTTGCTGGAACAGTGTTGCCGTAATCCTGTACCATTTATGGAAGAGTAACTTCTTTTGTTAAAGCGAGCTGATCACCTTTTGTAGTATTTTACAAATTTCTATACCGAAAGACCGCATTAGGAGTTTCTGCTGCATTTGAAAATATTCTAGTTTAGGTATGAAGATAATTAAATAAACATGACTGTGGGCCTGTGAACTCCAACTGATATGAATGCAAACACTTGTTTGTATAATTAATGAAAAGCTGGAGTTATCAAGGCTGTTTTTATCAAAAGCAATAACTCTGAAACTTGGCCAAGGTCATATTGATATAATCCTTCAAATGCAAATTGATGAGGAAAAAAATCAGAAATCATTTTAAGTGACAGTGTGGACAAGCTGAAATTGCTTCTTTTTCACTGCTTTTTGGTATTATAAATAAAACCGATATAACGCTAAACTTTGTTGTTAATGTATTTATGGATTCAATAAATTTTCTCATGCAGTTGTATGTCTTAACTTACAGGTATCTATACAGGTATCTATACAGGTATCTATACAGGTATCTTTATGGTATCTATACAGGTATCTATACAGGTATCTATATGGTATCTATACAGGTATCTATACAGGTATATATACAAATTCTCTCTCACACAATTGCAATAGTCTTACAATCGGTTCTTAAATATTGGGAGTCGGGTGGGGGTGTGGGGGAATGTTGAATTTTGTCTTGAAAGTTTGATCAGGTTGTTAGCTAGCATTATGTTCCATCAAGATTACCCAGTTCACACCTTTTTAAAACTCTAGGATTTGAAATATCTTTCTGTCTGCGACTATCAAGAAATCTTCTTATGATATTTTAAAAATATATATTGCTTCAGATTTATAATACCACTGAAAGTATAGCCAATGACCTTTTAAAGGTGAATGACTCTTCAGTAATTCATGGTCTCAGTTGACACGGTAGCCGTGTTTTCCTTTCCAGCATGTAATCATACCTATGTTAATAAAAAACTTCATCTTGTTTTAGCAGATTTTCTTTCATTGTTGTCCTCTTGTATATATTTCATTTCTCCACGGGCTTATTATCGAGTCGAAACGTGGCATTCTCGATATTGGGCTTCTTTTTTTGTGTGATTTTTTCTAAGGTGTTCAACCTTTCTTCAAAATTATTTCGGAGACATTAAAATTACTCCACAAGTAAAGGTCAATGAACTGCTTTTACAGATAAAACACTAAAGTTAAAGAATATCATCTACATTTGAAAACTTGATAAAAAAAACAAGAAAGTTGAAAATGTTGTTCATGAGGGATGATAGTTCTAATCTTTAACTCTACTGAGCACAGGCCAAACAAGTTGTCATCTGTCATTATAGTCAGCCCAAAGTAAATGTAAGTTTTTCATAAGCCTCTCTTTTTTCACAATTTGCAATTGCAGTTTCAGACTAGCGTGCTGGTTAAGATTTCCGTATGCAAGAATTTATAAAATAAAATTACTAAGACGTTTATTGCTCTTTTCAGACAAAGAAACATACACTACTAGCACAGTTGCCTGCTAGGTTCTGACCTCTAAATCTAGCTTTAAACTGAATTAACTCCCAAGACGTCTGGAGTCCTCATCTTCTATTTAAACATTTTACGCACAATGACATAGTAAGACCAAATAAGACGATTTGAAAGTTTTCTGACATCTATAAAAGGAAAAGGTTGGTTATCCTGTAGGACATTGTTTCCTTTTTTCTGGCTTTTTTTTAATTCGGAAAAGAATTAGAGAAGCTTGAGTTCAATGTACGCACATATACTTGCAATGTGGATAGCAGCCGTTTCAGGCATGGTCGACACGCCTCTGATGCTGCCAAATGGTGTCGGGAATCAGTTGAACATTTATGACCATCATCAGAATTTGTAACCAGCAATGAACGATCATTAATTATGAAACATATACAATTGACACCAGTGTAAGCCTTTTTCCCCAGAAAAGATACAAGTATGTTCTGGTCATGAAGCAACTGAATGAAGTTGACAAAGCTTTTATTTTAAGGTGTAAGTTACGATACACATTTAGAGATATATGATTACTTAATTCAGTAGTAATATGAAGTAAAATTAACCAAGTAGACTTGATCATGACAAATTGTAATCTATTAATCGGAAAAAAAGGTGTAATTTATTGACTGATGCTCGATCAAACAGAATTGGAACAAAACTCTTAACTGCCAATTTGAGCTTGTAACTCATCCATTGGTCCATATCAAGTGGCTTGATCGCTCTGTCTATAAGCAGCTCGTCGCTCTGTCCATAAGTGGCTCATCGCTCTGTCCATAAGTGGCTTATCGCTCTGTCCATAAGTGGCTCATCGCTCTTGTCCATAAGTGGCTCATTGCTTTGTTCATAAGCGGCTCGTTGCTCTGTCCATAAGTGGCTCATTGCTTTGTTCATAAGTGGCTCGTCACTCTGTCCATAAGGGACTCATTGCTTTGTTCATAAGTGGCTCGATCGCTCTGTTCATAAGGGGCTCATTGCTTTGTTCATAAGCGGCTCGTCGCTCTGTCCATAAGGGGCTCATTGCTTTGTTCATAAGTGGCTCGATCGGTCTGTCCATAAGTGGCTCATCGCTCTGTCCATAAGTGGCTCATTGCTTTGTCCATAAGTGGCTCATCGCTCTGTTCATAAGTGGCTCATCGCTCTGTCCATAAGTGGCTCATTGCTTTGTTCATAAGTGGCTTATCGCTCTGTCCATAAGTGGCTCGATCGCTCTGTCCATAAGTGGCTCATTGCTTTGTTCATAAACAGCTCGTCGCTCTGTCCATAAGTGGCTCATTGCTCTGTCCATAAGTGGCTCATCACTCTGTCCATAAGTGGCTCATCGCTTTGTGCATAAGTGGCTCATCGCTCTGTCCATAAGTGGCTCATCGCTCTGTCCATAAGTGGCTCATCGCTCTTGTCCATAAGTAGCTCATTGCTTTGTTCATAAGCGGCTCGTCGCTCTGTCCATAAGTGGCTCATTGCTTTGTTCATAAGTGGCTCGTCACTCTGTCCATAAGGGGCTCATTGCTTTGTTCATAAGTGGCTTGATCGTTCTGTCCATAAGGGGCTCATTGCTTTGTTCATAAGTGGCTCATTGCTTTGTTCATAAGCGACTCGTCACTCTGTTCATAAGTGGCTCATTGCTCTGTTCATAAGTGGCTCGATCGCTCTGTTCATAAGGGGCTCATTGCTTTGTTCATAAGCGGCTCGTCGCTCTGTCCATAAGGGGCTCATTGCTTTGTTCATAAGTGGCTCGATCGCTCTGTCCATAAGTGGCTCATTGCTTTGTTCATAAGTGGCTCATCTCTCTGTCCATAAGTGGCTCATTGCTTTGTCCATAAGTGGCTCATCGCTCTGTTCATAAGTGGCTCATCACTCTGTCCATAAGTGGCTCATTGCTTTGTTCATAAGTGGCTCATCGCTCTGTCCATAAGTGGCTCGATCGCTCTGTCCATAAGTGGCTCATTGCTTTGTTCATAAACAGCTCGTCGCTCTGTCCATAAGTGGCTCATTGCTCTGTCCATAAGTGGCTCATTGCTTTGTTCATAATCGGCTCGTCGCTCTGTCCATAAGTGGCTCGTCGCTCTGTCCATAAGTGGCTCATCGCTCTGTCCATAAGTGGCTCATCGCTCTGTCCATAGAACGATGCTACAAGTAGCTGAGAATCCTGTTAGACAGTAAAGAGCAGGTCATCTTAGCACTTCTCTGTATCCTCAGGTCATCTTAGCACTTCTCTGTATCCTCAGGTCATCTTAGCACTTCTCTGTATCCTCTTCCTGTTTTTCTCTCCAAAAAACTGGGTTGAAAAAACACATCAACTTTGCAAACACAATTATGACAATATCAGCCAAAAGATCTGACCTTTCTGAGATGAGGTGTCTCTAATAGGTCTTACTGAGGACAGTTGACAACATTATAATAGTGAAACATTTCATTCATGGCAAATTTGGCTGTATTGGAGGACTTTGGTATTTGTTCGATTGGCAGAAGATAGTATGAATTGACTTAAATGGCAGTTTGTTCAAATAAACAGTTACAAATGAATAGAATGTGTGCATGAAATTGTTTTTGTCAGATGTAGGGCTTTGAACACTTGGCATATTGAGAAGATTTTGAACTTTTTTAACAGGGGTTAGGTCATGGATGTTGTCACAACCCTGCTGCACTGCAGTTCAAGCGCTTTGTGGTTAAATAACCAAAGTTATTCATTCTGAAGAAAAAGTATATCTTTGAACTCTAATTAATATATGGAAAATCTTTTTTATCTAGGACAAACTGACTTTGGAGCATATTAGGTTTGCACAAATAAAGGATGCAATTTTGTATTCAAATAAATAATAATATGATATTGTCCCTTTTTAAGCCATTTATGGAAAATAACTTGGATCTTCAACAAACCAACATGTGTTAAATACTGGGACTGTAAATATTGACTGAAACTTTGCAGTCTTTGAAAGAAGCCTTTATTTCTCTTCGAATATTTTTTAAATCAGTCTATTTCTTCATTATTTACTGTTTTACTGCTACGATTTAAACAATTTAATTCTGAAGATTTGTGTATTCCTGTATTTAATGCAATCCATGAAAGGGGTTAAAACAGCGTGCAATATACACGGTAAATGACTATGCTCGCAATCTGAGTTGCAAATGTATTAGCGAATATGTCTGCTACACGCTAACTTGGAAAATATAGCATGCTCTTTCAAATAAAAACAAGTTTTACAGTATACACTATTACAGTATTAAAACCAGGGATTTTTGTGATGTCTGAATATTTGTGGAGTTGATTTATAGGCGGATGTTATCTTGTCTCAAATCTCATCTTATATTCATCATCTAGTTGAAACCAGTTTTAGAAAATGCTAAAATATTAATGGAAAACCTTGAATCTCAATGGCAATCCTAAGAGATCCTTATTGAGAACATTCCTGCTGTATCTGCTATCAGGTAGGGCCATCTGCTTCAGAATTATCATATCTGCAAGAATTTCATTATTGTTACTAAAATCATGCTGCGTCCTATTTCTCATGCTGTTTCCCACTCTTTTTGGCTCAAAATGAAAAAAAGGAACACTCGCATCTTTTAAATATTATGTTGTTCACGTATTACAAGTCGATGATACGATGGCGATAGTACAGTGGCATAATGGCGATGTCCATCGCGTTATAACCATCATACCCTCACTTGTTATACTGCATCATTTGCTCATCGACTTCTTAATATTTGAGCGTTTTCTACAACTGGTTTCTACTAGATGATGAATCTTCATGATTTAATAGCTACGAGGGTGCTTCAAAAAGTTCTGTCACTAGGCATATATCCCTTGAACTGAATATTACACTGAGATAAAGTAGTGTATTTAAAGTACTATCAGGTTCGCTCTCATGAATTCCACAACAAAAATGAAATATTTCCGGTTATTTCTACCCCTGAATTATCTCCCCCTACCACACCTTTTGGGTACTGGATCTCTGAAAATGTCCTTGTTACAAAACGTTGTAAAAATTATTTGAATAATTCTATGCTTTTAAGTTTTCTTGTGCGCCTTCTGTTGTTATTCGCCCATAATCCATGAAAATGATTGTCAAGAATTCGGAAAGGTCTTGCTGCAAACCAGATATGAGTGAATGCATATCCCTTAATTTTTGCAGAAATAACACTGATTTTCTTCATTTTGTTTACGGAAATGTTATAATATCTTTTAAATGTCGTAATTATTCTCATAGTATTAATATGTTTTCATAGTTTTATACAAATCCTAGTCCTTCATAGTTTAAATTTCATATTCAACACATTAATGTACAATTTTGTACAATATTGAGTGAAAATATTGATCATCCAAAAACGCTATTTCATAAGACTGCCCCCTTCCATTTAATGTCCATTTATCATTAAATTAATTTTACACGTTAGCTTAAAATGTTAATTTCTAAGACAATACCTTTTCATCTCACCATGCTTAAATTCTGAATCTTGTAATGCACAGATATAACTGGTAATGTATGAGAAATTTCAAAGGTCTTCGACAAATACTTAAAGAGAAACAGACATTTAAAAAAGTAACAATTAACATACCTGAAAAAAACTCAGGACGAAAATGCCTCAGTATGTATAAGTAATGGGTATTAAATGTTCCATAACTTTCGTCACACAACAGATACAGCATTCATTTAACCATCAATGGAATGGTATTGAAACTCTCTTTCATTTGGTACCAAACATCAACACTCACAACAAGCAAATACTTGTTAAAACGCGTTAGTGACAGAACTTATTGAATGACCCTCGTATATTAATGTAATTATGTAATCATGTATTTAAACATGAAAAACCCCCAAAATTTAAAGTCAAAATGATACTGGATTAATAAATAGAGATGCTAATTTGAAGGCTTGATAAAAACTTACAGATGGCCGTTTGTCCCTTTATACAGAAAAGAAACATTGGTCTCTTAACACAGGTGGTCTCTAAATCCAGGTGCATTTTTAATTTAAATTAATGCAGTTGGGAACTGAAATGCTGGTCTCATGATAGTACTTGTCTGTTGAGTAGGTTTAAATAATACCTAATTTCTAAGATGTTCCCTACATTATAAGTTTAATCCATACTAGTTTAACATCATGTTATTTTTAAAAAGGAATTTAAATGAATGGGGACGCATGTGTTCTAAGAGATAAATGAAGACATTTTTTCGAATCCCACTGGGAGCTCGACTTGTAAGTGCAGAAGTGTCGATTCTTACGGATGGTGGGAGGTGTACAGTACTGGTTCTACCCAGGAAAAGTGGTTGGTCTGCCTCCACCACAAAAAATCGACCGTCATATATTATAACCTAACATGGGTTGAAAATGATGTAAAACACCATACAAAAATCAACTTATTTGTTTATATCCGTGCGTTTATGCACGTGTTCCAAGGAAATAATTAGAAAAACAGAATTTCAAACAACAGCACCTGACTTTGAAAGACAGTAAATATTTTTTCCTCCTACTTAATGATCATGCTAATGGAAGATTTTGTTTGATTTCTTCTATGTAAGTTGCACTACGGATTTGAGTACTAATGAGAATCTTTAACAATGTATAAATCTGTACTCTGTATTACTATTATGACAACCTAGACAAACTGATAGTAGATAAATATACTATTATACTTGCTTAATGCTTCATTTGCATATGCAATCTGATTGGCTGAGAGGATTGATAGCGAGACAGCTCTACTACAGTATATACAGCGGAGTATTGGACTGTGTTTCATATATCCACTGCTACTGTGTGTAAGCTACTATATAGCACGGTTTTCACAGATTGTAGGATAAACGCTTGCTCATTCATAGCAGAGGGTGTAAAACAAAACAGAGAATACTAAATCTGTTGCTTAAATTATTCAACGAAAGGATTTTTATACATATATATATCCTAGATGGACATAGAATGGAACAGTGATGGTTTAATTGAGTTATTGAGAAATTTTATTTAAGAAACTTGTGATTTTGTGCATGAGGATTTGTCTTCATGAGGACTGGATTGTGAATTTTTTATATGATATTGTTTTACTCCGCCAGAATTTTAGCTTTGATGTACATTGATCATATTTTATACTACTTATGTTAAACTGGATTATATTTATATAAGAAGAAGTAACTGTTCGGTGATTTTAGCTTAAAATTGGACTCAATGTGTTTCCGAGAGAAACTTTTCACTAAAGTGTTGTCATGCCTGCATATGAGGTAGGAATTATGGTTCCAAGTCAGGAGGATATATATAGCTCAAACCACATCATGGGGATCTCGTCCACCCAACAGAGAAACATTCTCACACCTATCTACTTCAATTTTACCTGTAAGTATAATTATGGTGAATATTTCAGAGCTATTGAGTCTTTGCAAACTGTTTAAAAATGGCAAATTTCATCAGCGGTAGAAGTAGTTGTTAAAGAGAGATGTCATTTAAAATCTCACAAATCTTTTATAGTTGTCTCATATTGCCTAAAATAACACTTGTTTATCAACTATTACAGTTTATGGCAGTAAAAAACCCACCCCTCACAAAACACTACAATGAGAGTAATATTTCCAATGAATTAGGAATTCAGTTATTCATGTTTCAGAGAATAGAATCTGATGCTTGGTTAAAATATACTCTGGTTATCTGATCAGTTGTCCTGTTGTACTTAGGTTGGCAAAGATTCTAGATGTTGGTGCAGAGTGCAGACAGAATTCTTGTTTAAGATTGCAATGCTGATTATTTATGACGTACTATGTTCTCTGTCTTATGTATTACTGATTATACCTGAACAAAACATTTATCAGTTATTACATTGTGATGATGGAATCTGCAGTACTTCCTGCAAGATCTGTTTGGTTAGTTATGTATACCCTAGATCAGTTTGATTAGTTGTACCCTTGTTCCAGTGGAACTGGAACACTAATCAGACTAATGTAATCAGGCCATGGCTTTATTCACTTTGCTAAATAGGACAAACTGTATTGATATAATTCACTCCAGTGGAGAAGTGGACTAACTTTTATTTCATGCAGAATTGGTAAAGT
Source organism: Cyrtodaria siliqua (assembly GCA_037043455.1). NCBI lineage: Eukaryota > Metazoa > Mollusca > Bivalvia > Adapedonta > Hiatellidae > Cyrtodaria > Cyrtodaria siliqua. Next base: position 33,729 of record JAWPHD010014268.1, on the reverse strand, counting down.
GTCCTTAATGTTTGAAAATAAACACAAAAAATCTACTAAATGAAAGAGACCTTTCCATCACTCCTTGAATTATTTATACTGATAGCCAATTGTTTGACATTGACTTTCACACCTTGGGCCCACTCAGTCACTTGAACAGAATGCTCTAGTCATGCCCAGGGATAGATAGATTCTTTATTTCCTCCAATGTACAGGAGAGCATATACATATAAATGTAACATATAATACAAATTCAAAATTTAACATTAGCGAACGTTAACATATGTCTATATATATAATGGATCAAGACTATATACATACATCAATGCATGTTGATTAAAGATTATTTTACAATTAGACTATAGATGAGTTCAGAATTTGAGATAAATACTATTTATATTAATCATATTTTGCTATGTATTACCATATGCAATATACTCATAACCTTATATATTAACATGTATCATATTTATGATTCTTGCCGAAACGAAACTCAAGATGTAAAAATGGTACAGTTTACTCAGCTTAAATTAGTTAAACATGTATCATATTTATGACTCTTGCCGAAACGAAACTCAAGATGTAAAAATGGTACAGTTTACTCAGCTTAAATTAGTTCATGCCTACTCTCATAATTCGAGCAATTTCAATAAATGAAAGTCCTTGATTTATGAGGATATTCATTACAATTTAAGCAAATATGACCGCTCTTGTTTTTATTTGACAATAATCACCTTCTGTTGACAGACTGATTTAAATGCCTTTGTTTACTATTTGTATTTAATTTGTCTCACTTTAGCATGGAAAGTGTGGGGTCTTTAGTCATGGTAAAAGTTTGAATGCCCCCAAACACCTTTTCAAAGTCGGATTATCAACAAGCGTGTGTTAAGTCAGCTCTATTGTCAGCGCCCCTCAGGTGGGGTAAAATTTGAAGACATAATAAAGACTCTGTTTGTCAATATTTGTGTCAATAGGTTATTTAAAAGTAAGATAAATATTAAAAAGAAAGGTGAAAGTTAACACTTAAAACGAGATTAAAGAGCGTAGGCAATTGTGACCATTAAATAAATTGTATGTTGTCATAACAAATCAGCAATCTGGGGGAACTACAGTTGGTTTCGTTGTTAATACACAGTTGGATAAATCAGTAAAATTAGTTGTTAGTGTTGGTTATGTTGCCTTGAGAAAGGAAATTGGATGTGTCTGAAAACTGTGCTTACATCTCCCACTTAAAATTACGTATATTACCTCCTGTTTGTAAAACGCCTCTCAAGAAATTACTTGCAACATGGTAATGTAGTTACTCTTTTATGTTACAACTGTAACGTGGATGGTGTTAGTATGACTCAGTCATTTGTCGGGAGTATGTTGACCTGCACAAGTTTGTACAGTCGGAAAAATCATGTCCTACCAAAAACCTTTGACATGTATTTCCTTTGCAAAACATGACTTGGGAAATGCACGTTTAGACAGGAGCTTTGATCCTGGATAATGCAAACAGCAGAAATGCACTGTTATAATTGCAGAAATGAATCACTGTAGTATATATATAACTGGCTTAAAGTAGCTATCCCGCCAGCAACAGGCACATTTTACATCATATGTAAAACTTTTCCAAACCTACTGACAGCAAGGTATAAATGTAACTCACATATTTTGAGAATCCAAAACAACAGACACAATATAACCGGCTTTAACTAGGTGTTAACCAGGCTTTAGCCAGGCCAAACCCCGAAACTGGAGCATCGAATTCATAATTCACTTTACGCATATTCAAACATGGGTATTTTTAGAAACCGTGAAAAAACGTTACTTTTTATCGTCACATATGTTATTATTATATGACCTGGACAGCATTTTGGTTCATGATTTTGTCAAATGTTTGTAGTGCTGTTATTAAATCGCGGGTTAGTTTCTCTAAAATGAGAGTAGTTTTAAAATCTTCGAAGATTACAGAATGGCTGCAACTTTATTTAAAGGAAATGTGATGGAAAAATAAAGGTTTCTGTGAAAAAAACAGCCACATTAACTATTTAAGTAGGTTGGCTGGAAAATGACGTAGTGCTGAGATTTTTTTAAAAAAAGATATTTAAAGCTTCTTTGGTATCATTTAGATATAAAATTATCAAAAAAAGGGTAGGTAATCACACTTTTGTTCTACTAGACGTCTTTGAAGTTCGCTAAATAGAGGAAAATAGACTCATTGAACTTTTGCATAATTTTATTCATAACATTACATTTACTGAAAAACAAAAGATTCTTATGTTCAACTTTTTTTAAAACTTGTATATGACAAGGTCCAATGACATTTTTTACAAAGCAAGTAAAAAAATATATAGGTCATCAGGCTTCTAATGATTTTTTATTAAAAGTTCTTTTTTAAATTACACACATTTCTGAGTTATTTTGACACTTTCACTTTAAAATACTGTACAAACAATTTTGACATAGAGATTGAATATAAAATTATCTCAGTATCTACTTTTATATATCTATTCCACTAATGAAAAACAAAAATCTTATTTTTTCTATTGCAAAAGCATAAATTCTAATTAGAGCTACCCATACCCCCCTGTTTTGTAGATAACAAAAAATTATCACAAATGACGGAAAAAATATGGAAAAAAGTTTTTGCTTAAAATATAATATGTTACCGTCTTAAATCCTACATTATACGTCTCACAACACAGTTAATTTTACTTTGCTCTACATATGTACCAGGACCCCTCTGGACCACTGTAGAACTTCCTGAATTTTCTTAAAAATATTTTCTTTGTGAAACTTGACGTCTGTTACTCGAATTATCCAGCAAAAAACACGGGGTTGACCAATTCTTTTTTTTTTAATACCAATAGTTTGAAGACACCCTCTTGAATTTGTCCATTTCACTTTCATTTTCATGTGTATCATTACCCGGTATTAGATTTTCAGATCTGGGCTCAGAAACATTCAGGCATATCCAAACCTGTATGAAATCATGAACTTGTCCCATTCTTGTCACCTGCAACAAAAAAAGAGAAACTACTTGCACATTTTAAGAAATAAACAAGAACCGAATAACACAGATCTTTTTTTTAAGCGCCAGAAAGTTCCTACCGTGACTCGCAAGGGAAATAACTGTTTTGTGAGACCTATAGCCATATCTACTAGAATGCAAAAAAATGAAACAATTCTGTTGTCAAATAAAACAATGATTTAAAAAATAAAAATCTTAGACTTGAAGATGTCAAAACTTGCCCAGCCAACATCCTTAAGACAGCAATAAATATGGCATAACAACATTTTACCTTTTGTATTTAATGAAATGAAAAAAGCTGTATGAAATGTAACAATATGAATGACTTTATGGATGATATGTATCACCGACTTTATGGATGATATGTATCACCGACTTTATGGATGATATGTATCACCGACTTTATGGATGATATGTATCACTGACTTTATGGATGATATGTATCACCGACTTTATGGATGATATGTATCACTGACTTTATGGATGATATGTATCACTGACTTTATGGATGATATGTATCACCGACTTTATGGATGATATGTTATGGATGATATGTAGCACTGACTTTATGGATGATATGTATCACCGACTTTATGGATGATATGCATCACTGACTTTATGGATGATATGTATCACTGACTTTATGGATGATATGTATCACCGACTTTATGGATGATATGTATCACCGACTTTATGGATGATATGTATACTACTCAAAATTTGCTAAGGATCACTTTTTCGCTGTCTAAATTTCTTGCTTCTATTTTACATGAAATTATCTAGGGCAGTGTATGGTCATATGATCTCATGACTTGATTCAAATTGTGGAATTGTTGAAGTTCAATGAAATTAATATCGTTATTGTGAATTAATTTCTAATAAAATTATATGGAAGAATAAAAGTGATCCTTAGCAAATGTTGAGTAGTATATCATGCTGTGACCCATGATATGTTCACTCACTTTACCTAGCATGGTCATAATAGGGCTCGATTTTAGATAGTATGTTCTAAAATTAGACTGAAACGGTCAATGATTTCGGACAAACAGTTCATTGCTTACACGGTATATATTCGAAAGTATAGGTTTATTATGTCGGACATCGTACTGTGAGGTTTACACAGTATGTGACATCAGTGAGCTTTAGCCCAGATGAATAAGAGTCCATCTAAGACGATTACACTGCTTGTTTCTATAACAGGTATAAGGCCAAGAATGATGGCTCTTGATAGTGGAGAAGAAGCCTGTTATAGCATCTCTTACAGTCAGTGGTGTGTCTACATGTATCATTACAGTCAGTGGTGTGTCTACATGTATCATTACAGTCAATGGTGTGTCTACATGTATCATTACAGTCAATGGTGTGTCTACATGTATCATTACAGTCAATGGTGTGTCTACATGTATCATTACAGTCAATGGTGTGTCTACATGTATCATTACAGTCAATGGTGTGTCTACATGTATCATTACAGTCAGTGGTGTGTCTACATGTATCATTACAGTCAGTGGTGTGTCTACATGTATCATTACAGTCAATGGTGTGTCTACATGTATCATTACAGTCAATGGTGTGTCTACATGTATCATTACAGTCAGTGGTGTGTCTGCATGTATCATTACAGTCAATGGTGTGTCTACATGTATCATTACAGTCAATGGTGTGTCTACATGTATCATTACAGTCAGTGGTGTGTCTACATGTATCATTACAGTCAATGGTGTGTCTACATGTATCATTACAGTCAATGGTGTGTCTACATGTATCATTACAGTCAATGGTGTGTCTACATGTATCATTACAGTCAATGGTGTGTCTACATGTATCATTACAGTCAATGGTGTGTCTACATGTATCATTACAGTCAATGGTGTGTCTACATGTATCATTACAGTCAGTGGTGTGTCTACATGTATCATTACAGTCAGTGGTGTGTCTACATGTATCATTACAGTCAATGGTGTGTCTACATGTATCATTACAGTCAATGGTGTGTCTACATGTATCATTACAGTCAGTGGTGTGTCTGCATGTATCATTACAGTCAATGGTGTGTCTACATGTATCATTACAGTCAATGGTGTGTCTACATGTATCATTACAGTCAGTGGTGTGTCTACATGTATCATTACAGTCAATGGTGTGTCTACATGTATCATTACAGTCAATGGTGTGTCTACATGTATCATTACAGTCAGTGGTGTGTCTACATGTATCATTACAGTCAATGGTGTGTCTACATGTATCATTACAGTCAGTGGTGTGTCTACATGTATCATTACAGTCAATGGTGTGTCTGCATGTATCATTACAGTCAATGGTGTGTCTACATGTATCAGCATCTGTAGCTGAGTAGATAAAGCATTACCCTTTAGAACTGCCCACCTCTGCACTGCATGTCTGGTGTGCTTCCTGACGGCGACATGTCTGACTGGAAACTTCATTCATCTGTATAGGCGGCGTAGTAACCAGAAAATCTCATTTTCATATATATTTTTTAAGTTATCTTTGCCCTTCTTCAAGTCTAAAATATACGTCAGCACTCACCTAATGCATTCTAACATAAAAAAAGTCTTTCTGGGGTGGGGGCATGTCCCCGGAACCCACTAGCATAATAACTTTATCTGCGGGCCTATGTCGTCAAAAAGGCCAAGCTACGCCCCTGGTTGGCAAACTATGACAGATGTTGAGTGCATTTGTTTATTGCACGTCTGTGTCTGAATCTGTACCTTTCCTAAAGATAAAAGTGACATGATGTTACCTATTGTGACCATGCTTTGAACGACTTACTAGCCTTCTAACCCACATTTTTCTTGTTGGCGACCCATGGTGATTATGTCATTTATCACAGGTTGGTAGTATGATATAAACCTGTTGTCTAACTGTCCCAGCCCTGTGGTAGTATGATATAAAACTGTTGTCTAACTGTCCCAGCCCTGTGGTAGTATGCTGTTGTCTAACTGTCCCAGCCCTGTGGTAGTATGCTGTTGTCTAACTGTCCCAGCCCTGTGGTAGTATGATATAAACCTTGTACTGTGGTCTAACTGTCCCAGCCCTGTGGTAGTATGCTGTTGTCTAACTGTCCCAGCCCTGTGGTAGTATGATATAAACCTTGTACTGTGGTCTAACTGTCCCAGCCCTGTGGTAGTATGCTGTGGTCTAACTGTCCCAGCCCTGTGGTAGTATGCTGTTGTCTAACTGTCCCAGCCCTGTGGTAGTATGATATAAACCTTGTACTGTTGTCTAACTGTCCCAGCCCTGCGGTAGTATGCTGTTGTCTAACTGTCCCAGCCCTGTGGTAGTATGATATAAACCTTGTACTGTTGTCTAACTGTCCCAGCCCTGTGGTAGTATGCTGTTGTCTAACTGTCCCAGCCCTGTGGTAGTATGATATAAACCTTGTACTGTTGTCTAACTGTCCCAGCCCTGTGGTAGTATGCTGTTGTCTAACTGTCCCAGCCCTGTGGTAGTATGATATAAACCTTGTACTGTTGTCTAACTGTCCCAGCCCTGTGGTAGTATGCTGTTGTCTAACTGTCCCAGCCCTGTGGTAGTATGATATAAACCTTGTACTGTTGTCTAACTGTCCCAGCCCTGTGGTAGTATGATATAAACCTTGTACTGTTGTCTAACTGTCCCAGCCCTGTGGTAGTATGCTGTTGTCTAACTGTCCCAGCCCTGTGGTAGTATGATATAAACCTTGTACTGTTATCTAACTGTCCCAGCCCTGTGGTATTATGATATAAACCTTGTACTGTTGTCTAACTGTCCCAGCCGTGTATCATGATGAGATGCTATGCAAGTAAAAAAGCTCTTCTGTTTGTATCGATCTGTTTGTATTGTTTTTCTCCTTAAGCTTAAGTATTGTATTATATATTATACACAGTCTAAGAACAATTTTTACATTAAAAATAACACGTGATTTATCCCAAATAACAGATTTTTTGGACAATAAAGTGCAAGCAATAGGTTATATAAAAGCCATAAAGAAGTGATGTACATGTTTACAAATGAATTATCAACTGAAAAATAGTGTATAGAAAAGCTTTGGGGAAGTTATGTAATAGTCCAATAAAACAAGGACTAGACATAGTAAATTTGAATCTCCCATTTTATTAACATCATGACATATTGGATAATTAGATCTTGGAGTGGTCTGCATCTAACCAGAATATGTCTGTTCTGAAGCGGTGATTGTCAGTGCCAGTGTTCATTGTTAAGAAAGCTGTGATCAACTTTGCATAAGGTGTCTTGTCATCTAATAGTGGATGACCATTGACTAACAGCACAATACAGTCCTAATTACTGGACCAGCTGGGTAACTGTATAATGATTATATTATCCGGCATTGACGTCATTGTGGTCAGTACCTGTGGTCATTGCAGATACGTGTCACACATACTTCTATTGGAAGATAATTAACCCAGCAATTACTAATACAAGTGATGGTTACATAAGTACTAATTCAGATGTGCAGTTTGTAATTCATTTGTTGGCATGGCAAGGTTAACATCTAATCAGAAGAGGCTTGTGGTGTAGTAGATAATGTGTTTCATTCAGTAGCGTTAGAAATGTTAGAACGAAGGGGAAGTGATGGTGTTGCTTTGGATGTTAATCTATTCAAGGATTTAGGATTTCTACCACATTGGATAACATACACAGGTCAAGATGGACAAATATATTATTATTTTTAAAGGCAGAATTATGCTTATTAAAACATATAAACTGAAACAGTTGACGAAAAACACGGAAGCGTTATAACGCTAACAAATCAACTGAATAAAATTAAACTGTACACGCTATGACGAATCAATAGTTGTGTACTAATTACTGTGTATCTCCTACACGCTGTGCCGATGCTAAGCACAATGCAGGAAGTGTGCAGATCCAAATGGTTTATTTATGGCACAGTTTATGTAAACACAAGAGTTAAAAAGTCAGCGTGCCTTTTTAACGAAGTGTACGTTTCTAATGAGTTGTTTCTATTAATGGCTGGGTACATCAGGTGATTTAATGCAAATTTGATGGTAATCTTATACACAAATACTTGACACAAAGTCACTATTGTCTCCGTTAAGGTTAACAATAAGCATATTCTGACTTTAAAATTTTGTAAAAATAATTATTTTCTTATACATAAGTAAGAGTTTGGACGCCAATGGTATTAAATCCATAAAATGGATAAGCATGTAAATAGGATAGTGAATTTCAGAAGTGCATGAAAGCACATGATTAAATATCGGATATAAAAACTTATCAATTTTGACTGAATGAAATGTTTAATTTCTGTTTGTGATGTACATAACTTGATAAGAAAACAATGGTGTCAGGGCCATTTGAGTGAATGTATGCAAGTGTAACAGTTATTATATCAGGAAATATCTGACATGTCATCAAAGGGGTTCATGAAGTTGAATCAAACTTGCACCTTAACTTCTTTAAAATGATAACAAACTCACAAAATAAGGTCACACAAAACCATGATTTTTGATCATGACATAGTGTACACTCAAACACTGTGGTCACTGTTACAGTGCAAGTCTTGTTTTGATTAACTATGTAACATGACAAGGTAGTTATGCTCTGTTAAACAAGGTAAAATCCTGATTATTTTACAAGGAAATATGACGTCATGGTGACAGATTTACGTGGTAGTCAGCAAAGATAAACCCCTTCATACATCATTAAGTCTAGTATTATATATCAGTAGAGGTTGGTTTGTGAAAAATGGGTTTCTAGGTAACAGGTCATGATAGATTCATGATAATAGTAGTGTGGTGAAATTAGGCTTATCAAGACCAGAGAGTGCAATCCTTTAAAAATCTTAAGGATGTTTGAAATATATCCGGCATAGTTATAATTTAGGACAGTACATAACAGCCATGGGTTAAATGTAAAGCGATTAGCAACAGCTGACGTCAATGTATTCATTGTGTACAGTAACACATCTGCTTGTCTGTACACTCTGTACAGTAACACATCTGCTTGTCTGTACACTATGTACAGTAACACAGTAACACATCTGCTTGTCTGTACACTCTGTACAGTAACACATCTGCTTGTCTGTACACTCTGTACAGTAACACATCTGTACAGTAACACATCTGCTTGTCTGTACACTCTGTACAGTAACACATCTGCTTGTCTGTACACTTTGTACAGTAACACATCTGCTTGTCTGTACACTCTGTACAGTAACACAGTAACACATCTGCTTGTCTGTACACTCTGTACAGTAACACAGTAACACATCTGCTTGTCTGTACACCCTGTACAGTAACACATCTGCTTGTCTGTACACTATGTACAGTAACACAGTAACACATCTGCTTGTCTGTACACTCTGTACAGTAACACAGTAACACATCTGCTTGTCTGTACACTCTGTACAGTAACACATCTGCTTGTCTGTACACTTTGTACAGTAACACATCTGCTTGTTTGTACACCTTGTACAGTAACACATCTGCACATCTGCTTGTCTGTACACTCTGTACAGTAACACATCTGCTTGTATGTACACTCTGTACAGTAACACATCTGCTTGTCTGTACACTATGTACAGTAACACATCTGCTTGTCTGTACACTCTGTACAGTAACACATCTGCTTGTCTGTACACCTTGTACAGTAACACATCTGCACATCTGCTTGTCTGTACACTCTGTACAGTAACACATCTGCTTGTATGTACACTCTGTACAGTAACACATCTGCTTGTCTGTACACTATGTACAGTAACACATCTGCTTGTCTGTACACTCTGTACAGTAACACATCTGCTCGTCTGTACACTCTGTACAGTAACACATCTGCTTGTCTGTACACTCGAAACTGTATACTCCTGATGATCTTGAAAAAGTGTTGAAACAATCATTCCTTAGCTTCTGCTCTTGCCATAATCACCCCACTTTACTTGGTTTCCCACAAATCTAAAACATGATAGGATGCAAGGAGGGAAGAGTTTGTATTGGAGCGAAAGTGTTATATCACATTAGCATACACCAGTACTACTATAGCAAATACACATATGTTGATAATCTCTATAATATACATATGTTGATAATCTCTATAATATACATATGTTGATACTCTCTATAATATACATATGTTGATAATCTCTATAATATACATATGTTGATAATCTCTATAATATACATATGTTGATAATCTCTATAATATACATATGTTGATAATATAAAGTTCATTCATGTTATGGAAGAAGTGTGTGTGATGTAACAGACTAACCTTTTTAGTTCCTCAATATTGAACTCTATTTCAATATTTCGTATCTGATCGTGTTTCTGACCGAATTGTGATATCTGTTCATATTGGCCAAGTTGCAACTTTTCACTAAGGTAGATATGACCTTTAGTAGTATCTGTTTCAGGAATGTCTATTATAATGCTGCAACAACCATTTTGTATTGCTAATAGAAACAGTGGTTAAACATTTATCTTTGTACTTGGGACTTGTGTCATACAAGGAGATTTTTGTGTAATCTGCACCGTTTTTTATCTTTCTGTATGATATATGCCAAGTGAATCCACAGTAGGCAGACTGTTTTTACAATCAATGTCAAACACAAAGAAGCAGACATTCTTTCTTGTTTTTGTATCCATCTTTTCAAATATAAAAAATGATTAAAATTGATTCATACGACACACTGCTTAATAAGTCAGTGCCTTAGTAGTTGACGTCATACGTTGCTGTCAGTGCCTCTCACTAAAGATAGCCTTACCACACCGGTGTATCTGTCTTGTCTGTCTAATGCATAAAGTATCTCCAGCCTTACCACACTGCTGTATCTGTCCGTATACTGCCTTACTACACTGGTGTATCTGTCCGTCTACTGCCTTACCACACTGGTGTATCTGTCCGTATACTGCCTTACCACACTGGTGTATCTGTCCGCATACTGCCTTACCACACTGGTGTATCTGTCCGTATAGTGCCTTACCACACTGGTGTATCTGTCCGTATACTGCCTTACCACACTGGTGTATCTGTCCGTCTACTGCCTTACCACACTGGTGTATCTGTCCATATACTGCCTTACCACACTGGTGTATCTGTCCGTATACTGCCTTACCACACTGGTGTATCTGTCCGTATACTGCCTTACCACACTGGTGTATCTGTCCGTCTACTGCCTTACCACACTGGTGTATCTGTCCGTATACTGCCTTACCACACTGGTCTATCTGTCCGTCTACTGCCTTACCACACTGTTGTATCGGCCTGTCTACTGTCTTACCACACTGTTGTATCGGCCTGTCTACTGCATTACTACACTGGTGTATCTGTCTGTCTACTGCCTTACTACACTGGTGTATCGGCCTGTCTACTGCCTTACTACACTGGTGTATCTGTCTGTCTACTGCCTTACCACACTGGTGTATCTGTCTGCAACTGCCTTACCACACTGGTGTATCTGTCCGTATACTGCCTTACCACACTGGTGTATCTGTCCGTATACTGCCTTACCACACACTGGTGTATCTGTCCGTCTACTGCATTACCACACTGGTGTATCTGTCCGTATACTGCCTTACCACACTGGTGTATCTGTCCGTATACTGCCTTACCACACTGGTGTATCTGTCCGTATACTGCCTTACCACACTGGTGTATCTGTCCGTATACTGCCTTGCCACACTGGTGTATCTGTCCGTCTACTGCCTTACCACACTGGTGTATCTGTCCGTATACTGCCTTACCACACTGGTGTATCTGTCCGTCTACTGCCTTACCACACTGTTGTATCGGCCTGTCTACTGCCTTACCACACTGGTGTATCTGTCTGTCTACTGCCTTACTACACTGGTGTATCTGTCTGTCTACTGCCTTACTACACTGGTGTATCGGCCCGTCTACTGCCTTACTACACTGGTGTATCTGTCTGTCTACTGCCTTACCACACTGTTGTATCGGCCTGTCTACTGCCTTACCACACTGGTGTATCTGTCTGTATACTGCACAATGAATTTTACAGGTATTTTAATTAGCAGGAACTATTCTGGCATCTTGTAATTGCGCCAGAAACAGTACCTATATGTAAGGGAGGGATTCATAATTATACCTCCTGAAATCGGCCTAGATTTTTATTTTAACACTGAATAAACGATTCAGGACGTTTACTTGGTAGTGGATTTTATATCTATGGTAACAGATGGATGAAAAAACAAGGATGCTTTGTCTTTGAAATTGTCCTTGATTTGTATTGATTTTCTTATTAACACTAGGCAGTTTGTTATATATTGGCACTACTGAAATATTAGCACTACTGAAACGTGTATGTTACATAAATTATGAGTAATTCAGAACCTTGTGTTTTTATATTATTTTGACCATTGTGCACCTTGTGTTTCAGATAAACAACAAGAACTTGATGTCCCCACGTTTAAGATTGAAGAGAATAATGAGCCGGCCCACAAGGAGAAGGAGAAGGAGAAGGAGAACGTGAAGGATGCAGGCAAACGACGTCCGATGACACAGATCACTGGCGTGCGTAAACTAAAACATACAAACAGCTTCACGGGTACTGTGCCAAAGTATGGCGTTGAAACGCCTCATAAAGAAGAATTAGGAAAGGTGAGCCAAATATTAACTGACCTTCTTTAAAGATGCAAAACTGCTATCCTATATTACTGATATCTTAATCTCTGTCAACCACTGGTTGTGAGCAATTCTTGCAGCTTTCTGATACTTTTCGGTAGAAGACTAAATGAGCTTGTTTAAACACTGTTAATGTTATTTAGAGCCACTTTAGAGCAATCAGGTTCTTGTACTATTATCAGATAGAATTCTATGGTTCTCTCTGGGGTTTTGCATGCCTGGAGGATAGACTGTGGCACATAGGACTGCCCAGTTAACATCATATCCCTGCTCATGTTGAAGACAAGAAATATTGGAGCTTCTATACCCTGTACAGCAGACAATCATGTCAGATTGTGTAGTCTGTAGTTGTAACTGTGGGATACTTGGCTGCTTAATCTCACTCATGTTTACATGTTCTATATTAAGTTGTTATGATTTTATATGATATGCACAACTGTTTTCCTGTTACTTATTGCCAATTAAAACTCGGTTCTCCAGATGGAATGCTGGGGGGTAACATAAATATTGGCCGTTACATAGTAGCAAGGATAGAGCCGGCACTGGGCTGTTGTTGCAAACAGCAGTTTTGATATTATTTGTGGTACAGGGTTGTTTGTGCTTTTGCCAAGTCTAATATTGGTTAAAAAAAGAAAACACGCATGGCGGCAGGTGGCCAATAACTTTTGTCTAGGTAAACAAGGTTAATTATTAAAACAAGATTTTGTAATATGTATGGGAAAAAACATACTAGATTGAAAAGTCAAATTAACATAAATATTGTCTCCTTTCTTTCAGCTGTTGAATGAGATTGACAGATGGGGAGTGGATGTGTTCAAAATTGCTGAATACTCGAATAATAGACCACTCACCTGTGTAACTTATAAAATATTTCATGTAAGTTAAGTTAATGTATTTGTGAAGTAACACTGCATTGAAAGAATACAAATCAGCACAGTCACATGTCATATTTATGTGTAATTAATATTTGGATGAAGGCTTTCATTTAAAACGTGTTCTGAATCATTAACAAAATAAACTTTTGAATCTGATGATCAGTTCTAGTGTAAAAACAAGATATAATTTGTCTAATTCTGTTTTTAGTCATCTCTATGATTTCCCATTTTGACATCATAATTAAACAATTCTTCCCTTTTTATATATATATATATATATATATATAAATGTTGTCATTTTATTATCAACAGGATAGAAATTTGTGTCAAACGTTCAATATTCCCGCCAACATGTTAGTGACGTACTTGATGCACCTAGAGGATCACTATCACCGGGAAGTTCCGTACCACAACTGTATTCATGCAGCAGACGTCACTCAGTCCACACATGTATTACTGTCAGCTCCAGCATTAGATGTAAGTACAGTTATCTCCCCTCAGTATACATCTTATTAATGTCAGCTCCAGCATTATCTCCCATCAGTCCACACATGTATTACTGTCATTAGATGTAAGTTCAGTTATCCCCCTTGGTAAACACTTGTTACTGTCAGCGCCACCAGAGATGCATGTATAGTTATCTCCCCTTGGTCTACACACATATTACAGATGTAAGTACAGTTACCTCACCTCATGCCACACATGTATTACTGTGAGCTCCAGCATACAGTTATCTCCCTTTAATAAATGCTGTCGTTCTTACAAAATACTGAAACATGATATTTCATTGTCAGTTACCGCCTACGTTACCATCTCATAGTTTATTGTTAGCTGAATATTAAGTTTTCTCTTTTAAGTCTATATAAACATTATTTCAATCAAGAAAAAATTGCCTGGTAATACCTTTTCATGGGATGATTTATGATATGGTATCATTCTATATTTGGTTGCCTCGTGTGCATTGGGGTTAATTTTAGATATCATTTTTCTTGTTTTTCCAAAATCTGTTAAGCAATATTTAAAAAAAACAAGAGGATTAACAGACTAGAATAAAATTGTGTTTGTGTGGAACAAATTGGCCAGCCATTGTCAGTATTATAGGCTAGTTAGCACCTCATTACCTCAACTCAGCAGGGAAAAGCTGGAAGAATCTAGGTAATTATCATCGGGGAGTGAACACCAAACTGTTTTAACTATATATAAGTAAATAACAAGATGCAGTAGTTTTGCACAGAGCCTTTGATATACCATTGTGTAATGCATTTAATGCCAACGTCCTTCCTTTAACGTCCTTTAACGCCAACTTGTTTTTAAACTTGTGTTGAACCCATATACATAACAAACACAGATACAACTGATCACTGATACAAGTGTCTTGTAAGCTGTTGAACAAAAGGATAAATTGCTTTTGTTGCATGCAAGCATTACTACACACTATTCCCTTGACAAAGGCTTTTAGGTTAAATTAATAGATGATGACAATATTAGGTGTCCCTTACAGAATACTGTGAGAAGGAACGTTGTTCACCAAACTCAGTGATTGCATACTATTTTTTTTTTTTTTTGAGATAAAGTTTTGAAGTAAAACTATAGTAATATTGTTTGTATTGCCAACATTCACCCATTCAGCCAAAGTATGTTATGCAGGGGCATAGCTGGCCTTTTTGAAGCTGCAGGCCTGCTTAATTTCTGAGCACTGTAGGAAAAATTCGATAAATAGAGTGTTTCTGGCGCATTCTGATGCATTTTCGAGATTTCCCAGAATAATCTGCCTGCAGAGCCTCAGTGCAGCTACGCCACTGTTATGCTCAGTTTGCAATTGATCGTATATGGAGGTCAGTCCCATTATCTGTGAAAAATAAAACACTTGTCATCAGAATACAGTACAGACTTGTTTAGTGATTGATGAATAAAATCAATCGTTCCTAATGCATGGTTGGTTATGAGTTGGGTTAGTCGGCTATCAGTGTGCGTGTCCCATGGGCTCGTCTCTGTCTGGTAAATAGACCAGTGCAGGCAGCTAAATCAATTTTCAGAATTGAAGAGTAGACAGGCATAGTATATTATATAGAGTGGAGTCATGGTACAGAAGGGGTCCACCAGATTATTGCAGAACCTAGATTAAATAAGGATTTTTAGTTGTTGAAATTGGTTAGCTAAATAGAGACAAATTTAATCCATTAATAAATAATTGCATGTGCAAATGAAGTATGTCAAGTAAATGAATTAGTTTCTAAAAAGTTATTAATTGTGCAGAAAAATAAAGACTCTAAATTTAGATTCCAAAAATTTACTCAAATATTCACTCCAAATTTGATTACAAGGTCACTCCAAAATGTGACTCCAAGGTTATTATTCACTCCACTCCAAGACTCCACTCTATATAATATATTATGCCGAGTATATAGACATCCATTAATAATAAATGTTGGAGAGAACAATTTGTGTACAGTATTAAATAATGTTGACATAGTGAATTTTATCGGTCAATAGGTCATGTTTTCATTTCATATGATTATCTATAAACTTGTTTTGAAGAGTACAACATATTATTAAGATTTGTTGTGCATGTTGTATTTGCCTTTGTGTTACTCAGCTTTATTAGTTCTCAGAACATGTTTTTGTTATTCTGACTTACTTGACTGGTATTTTCTCTATTTTTCAGAACGTGTTCACAGACCTCGAGATTCTTGCTGCCATATTCGCTAGTGCCATCCATGATGTGGACCACCCTGGGGTGACCAATCAGTTCCTTGTAAATACTAGTAAGTATAAACATATGTTTTAGTTTGATTAATGTAAACAAATAAGGTTCATTTTAGTTCAACCACAAAAGACATGTTGACAGACAACTGTAAGCTACAGTGCAACATAGAATCAGAAATTGGAGGACAAGTTATTCTTTTGGTAGATTATGCCAGGGGAATACTTTTGGAATGCCATTTGCGTCACCCATTACGTATGTATCACACCCAATAACATCAAATTGATTCTATTCATTAAGCGACAATGAAATATTGAATAGCGACTATAAATGATATTGTTTTCATACAATGCTTAATTTGAAAAAAATGGGTCATGGCAATTGATTAAGTCCTTTACCTATTAACAACCAATCAAAATTAACCAAATCCTCGTTTTGTCTGCGACACAGACAATGCACCATTCCTGCCAAGGGAATACAATACAAAGAATTATTGTTATGTCCAAATGGTAATCAATAGAGAATAATAGAGGAATCTAAACATCAAATTGGGTCATCAAATAATATCAAACAGTTCATGTGAAAATATCTACAAGATAAAACTATGGGCTTGTTTACCATAAAAAGAGGTCAATTAAATTTTAATTGGTAAACAAGTAAATAGTGTTAAATGTAGCATTACACCAGTAGTACTTTTTTTAACATGACTGACTTCACCAAAAATTAATAAATTAAAAGGCGACAGATGTAAATCATAATGACAAGTAGAACAACAATGTTGTGGTTTTATATAAACATATTTATTATAATTTATGTAAATATGGGATGTCTTTTTCTTTAAAAAATATACGAAACCACGTAATTACAGCTTATTGACTTTATCCCCTTGAAAGGTGACATAAAAAATTGAGGAAATTGCGCATAAAAAATAGTGTTGACAAGTTTTATCATGTTGGGAGCCATCGAAACGCCCTGTTTACACGACTCGCTCTGATTACTGTACATTGTCCTGTACATACACATCAAATGTCGTAAATAAATGAGAAATCAAATTTTTCAGGGAGTACATATGAACTTAGGACATGACAAATGCTTACAAGATGGGACTGTGTTTCAAGACACTTAGTAAATGGCATTGAAGCAAAAGTAACGTAAAATACTAGAGCAATTAAAACACTACTGATGATGCAATAACTAACGTGTTTGCTTGTGTATTGTAGGTTCTGAACTAGCCTTGATGTACAATGACGAGTCCGTGCTGGAGAACCATCATCTGGCTGTCGCGTTTAAGCTGCTGCAGGAAGACAACTGTGACATCTTCCTGAACCTTTCCAAAAAACAACGACAAACCTTACGAAAGATGGTCATCGACATGGTGTTAGCGACAGACATGACAAAACATATGAGTTTACTCGCAGACCTGAAAACCATGGTGGAAACTAAGAAGGTGGCCGGGTCCGGCGTGCTCTTGTTAGATAACTACACCGACAGAATACAGGTGTGTGTGCAATATTACAAGAATTTACACACTTTAAGAGATAAAAACATGTAAGAAGATTAAAATAAAAAGACCATGTACAGGTTTATATTTTGACATTATGTATTTTTGTGAGCTTTAGTGGTAATAATTCAGAGTGACATATTTATATGATACATAAAAAAGGAAATGAAACACAAAAAAACGTGTCTACATTTAACCCGACTATGTTTAACCTTACATTTCATCTTACAGGTATTACAGAATATGGTGCATTGTGCAGACCTAGGGAACCCAACCAAGCCTCTCGACATATACAAAAAGTGGATAGACCGAATCATGATGGAGCTGTTCAGACAGGGAGATATGGAGAGAGAAAAAGGGCTGGACCTCAGCCCCATGTGTGACAAACTCACAGCAACTATAGAAAAGTCGCAGGTAATTTCCCTCCTTCCATCTTATAACATTTGTTCTTTAATAAAATAAATGTCGCCTTTAACGAGAGAAAGTTTTTGATGTTCTTTAAGAAAGTCATTATAATACAAAGATGCATGCTGTCAAACAAATAATATACTTTCAAAATAATCTTTAAAAAAAATGTGGATTGAATTTCTTGGGAAATATTCAATAGTACATTCTCTTATGTTTTCAGGTTGGTTTCATTGACTATATTGTGCACCCATTATGGGAGACCTGGGCAGACCTTGTGTACCCGGATGCCCAGGATATTATTGAACAAGTGGAGGAGAACCGTGACTGGTTCCAGAGTATGATTCCCATAAGTCCATCCTCTAGCTTTTCATCTAGTGCTAAATCAACAGAGGACAAGTCTGCAGAAAGCAAGTTTCAGTTTGACATTGAGGAAGAGAAAGAAGGTGATCATGATCACGAAGGCGCAAACATTGTTATCAAATTATCAGGCAGTGGAAGTACTTGTACGTCTTCAGATCAGCATTCAGGACAATAGTAATAAACCATCGTAGGACAAAGAGGTTAATTTAAAATATTGTGATACAGAGACGATGTATTCCCCAGCACTTGTGCCCTGGTGGCAATTAGCGCTTAGAGATCGTCAACACAGCCATGGAGAGGGTAGCCGTGGGTATGGTAGCCATGGAGATGGGAAAGGACATGCCTGGATACGACATTATTACAGTACTTCTCAGGGAGATAAGTCACAGGATTGAATGGATGCCAGGTACGACAAGGTGGATGATTCTGTCTCGATGAAAAAAGGTTTGAAAACCGTGTTGTTGCCAAGGAAATAGCCTGAACCTGTCGATGGACCTGATTAATATGGCAGACAGTGTAATATGGTTCAGATAGAGCAATACATTTGTGTTTCTTTAGTCTGTTCTCCCCGGTTTAGAATAGTTTAGTCAAGTATGAACTATCTTAAAAGATTGAAATAGACATGCGCGCATTTCATTGTTGTTTTAAATCAGATGTAAGGTCTATCTGAAGTGTTATATTTATTAAGGAGTTGGTTTATAAACCATTTATGGGTCACCCATAAACAATTCACAGTTGAGCTTCCTGTTTTATGGGAGAGTTTTCAAGGGAGATTATTATTATGGGAGAGTTTTCAAGGGAGATTATTATTAAGTGTTAGTGATGCTTAGTAACAATGTGGCTGCTGTTTAATTACAACAGCTACATATTTTTACTTTTAATCATTCATAAATGTTTTATTAATACATTCATATCATTTGAATCATGTTATGTAATATTTTAAATGTTAATTATTATATCAATTATTTATTACTATTTTTAAGTTGTACAAAGTTAGACTGATTTATTGAGGCTGATACATTTCAAGCCCTTTGTTTTTCAAAGTCTGCAGTAGTGTCTGCACTATTATTTGTGTCCACAGTGCTAATGATAAGTGTGTTAGCCTCAATAAATCCAGGAAACAAAATGGCTGATGTTAGGAAGGGTGTGAAATGAAAGGACTTTGCTACAAAGGCAATTCATGACAAATACTGTTTGAGTTTATTATACAGATAACTTATGAAACATACATACCTCAAAACTGGCTTTAGTTGGAAGTGGCACTTTTCTTAAGTGTATATGTTTTTCTCTTTACATTTAAAAATCTGCAATCACCAACTTGATACAAAATGTTAAGCAGGGCTGTTTTATAGGAGTTGAAAGTTTGGGCTTGAAATATTAACTTGGTAAGTTGTCATTGTGTATCCTAAAGTTTAAATATATTTCTTTTACATCGATTGCAAAACAAGTTCTTGCAACTTACATTAATCACTATTAGTGGTTTACTGGGTAGAACCAGTACTAGGCAGTGTGGATTATCTTGCTCAATGATAAATAACATGGCCACGGCTAGGATCGAACCCACGACCTTGGAAAGGGTCGAACCCACCACCTCTCGATCTGGAGTCCGACTGTAAAACCAATACGTCATTCTAAATGGTGATGCCAAGTAGTAAGGCGGGTGATACAAAAATTAACCAAATACACTTGACCGGTGCAAAGAGAACAAATTTCATTTTAATGCAATGACAATTCTAACGACATATGAAAGTTTACTAGCCCGAGATTTGTCTTCATTCATCATGACCGATACATCATTCCTTATTGGGAGCATACAACCTACACAACAATGATATTAGTTATTGTCTTAAGCATATAGAGTAGAGCTTAGATACATAAAGAATTGACTCGTCATCATACATCCGATATTAATGTTATATTTCATTGTGTGTATTAAAATGCTTGACAGGAAAGTTTCTTTGAATAAAGCATGAAGTTATTTATATGAAGAAGTTTCATTTTTACTATTAGATAGCTTAGTTTATGACAGTTAGTTCAGATCATGGTTAAAAATAGTAACAAAGTCATGTGACTTCATTTCATGACACTTGAAATCCATCAGCCAGTCATTCTGTGATATATGCTAGGAATCGTGGGAAATATTTATTCAAATTATTAGTGAAGCAGATCTTTTGCACGCATTCATTTAAGCAAAATTTGGTTATTAAATATTAGAGATACCAAACTTGGTATGTGGATACATCTTGGGATAGTGGTGTGCCGCGTACCAAAATAAGGTCACCGTGACCTTGACCTGTACATGACATTGTTATATTTTATCAGTTTAGGAATATTAGTCAGCAAGTAGAAGTCATTAGAAAACAAACAAACTTACGTTTGTGGTCATTTGTTATTAATATTTACTGGAGTGTAAAATTGTTTGTTGTTGACATTAACACCAGCATAAAAAAGGTTCAGGTAAAATGAAATTATTGGTTTCCTTCAATTCATTAATCTCAAGGTGGTCGTATAAATTATATTATAACTGGTCCGTTATGTTACTCTTTTCTGTATATCCTACATGGGAGACAATTATAAGTTCTCTCCCTTGTTATTATATCCTACATGGGAGACAATTATAAGTTCTCTCCCTTGTTATTTAAGGGATATAATTTAACCAGCAGTTCAAGTTTTTCTCTCAAGTGTTATTGTCTATTCAACATGGGGACATTCATCTCCTATATTTTTACATAACAAGGTAGAGCACTCACTAACAAATCTGAGTTATCTTCCCAATCATCATTGGATTATAACCCTAGTGATCTCTATATTTAATTGTTTTCTAACAAGAGAGAAATCTTGCTGTTTTGTTTGTGTATCTTACCTTTTGATATATAACAAGAAGTGTGTCTTGAGTTACCAGACTAACCTTTCCTACCTTCAATGTATGCAGAAAAGAGCTCTAATCCAGTTTTAAACATAATTGTATGCTATGCCAAATCTGTTATTAACTCCCATGATTTCTGGCTGCCAAGCCCAGTTGAAAATAAAACAATAAAACAGCATTTTCTTGTTTCTTATTCCTGCTTTACCAACTTGCACACTTCTTCCACATGGATGACTGAACATTTCCCAATGACAGAACTTTCATTAATATTAACAATCTGGCCAAGTTTGGTAAAGGTCAAATACAAAATAAAGGTGCTAGAAGTTCACAAGGCAAAATATGCTGTTATATACAAAAGGCCTGCAGAGTTTATAGAATGATGTGTTGTCCATTGGGTAGAATATGACATTTTTTCTGATGAACAATGTAGGAGTTGAGCGGACAGGAGTAGGAGTTGAGCGGACAAGCTTTGAAATTGAAAAAACTTCAAAATCCCACAACTGTGCCAAAAATCTTTCAATCAGAATGTCCTGACAATGCACTACTAGATCATCACACTGCTACTGCTACCAAGTTTTATGAAAAATGTTGGAATTGTAGCTTAGGATAAGCTTAACATTTGAAAAAATTCACGAAGTCCCAAAACTCTGCCAGATATCATTCAACTGAAGCTTCCGGACACTATGTGTTAATAAATATCAGACTGTTACTTCCTACCAAGTGTCATGAATTGAATTGAATGTTGTTCAACGGTTCATCAACACAGTATAGGTTATTTAGAGCCGCCCCAGAACCTAGGGCCTCCAGTTACAAATCCAAGTTTCATGAAAATTGGATGAACAATGTAGAAGTTAAGCGGAAAAAGTGAAAACATCTAAGTACCATATTTCGCTAAAAACCATTCAACTGGAACATCCTGGCAATATGCGCTACTGACATATTAATACTTCCTATAAAGTTTCATGAAAATCGACAGACCTACAGATAGATGAAGCTAATAAGTATAAGGAAAAATAAAAAGGGGAGATAATTCTTGTCAAATAACATTGTGATGATAATGATAATGACCATGTGTGCCAAGTTTCAAAGTATTCCAACAATTCGTTTTTGAGACATGAAGAAAAACAAAAACTTTAACCAAAACGTCAAAACGCGTAGCTGGACGCACAGACAAACAGACCGACAGATATACAGAGACAGAAATCACCAAACGCAATCCAGCTATAACAAAAAGGGATTATCCAAGGAACGCTATGGCTAAGTTTCATTAATTTATATTATCGAAATTGCTTCAGATAGTTTTCACATTTCCATATATAACTAAGTACTACGTACAGTGTACATTTCCATGGCAGCCATGAATATGATGCAGACAGTACCAACTACGTACAGTGTACATTTCCATGGCAGCCATGAATATGATGCAGACAGTACCACCAAACAGAAGTTTAAAGTCATGACACATTTTATGGCTAGACACAATAACAAACGTGTTAATCCTCTACTGTGAAATATTTTTTGAGGCCCAGACATAATTTTATGCAAGAATACAGTGTGCAATGTTTCTTATAATTGCAAATCTATTATAACAAATAAGTATTACATACACAAGAAACAGCATGACAATCATGAACAAATATCATTTCTAGTCCCACACATGTCCCATGTACCTTTTCTAAATTAGGATACCATATTCTACATTTCAGTTATAGGACTGTCCCGAGATTCCTCTGTTTATTGAGAATCTCTATAATTCATCCATGTAAGTAATTGACCCCAGAGCAATAAAATACCCTTTTTCGCACAGCAGGGCATCACTTATCTGACAGCAGATAGGCACATTTTAGACACCACACATTGTGGCATAATCTCTCTTTGGTGCCATGTATTGTCTCCCTGTCTAGCTTGTGCTTTCTTCACAACGCACCGAGGGTCGTTCCATGCACCGCAGTTGTATAACATAGCCCAAAAGCGACGATATAAGGGTTTGCAGGCAATCGGGTTCATATCGCTAGGCTGTTGGTTTGTGTCTGGCCACCAGTTGTCTTTTCGATTCACTTGCAATATACGGTGCACAGAAGCATAACATTTAGAAATAATTAATTAAACTCAGTTTAAAATTGTTCGTCAGGGCCTGATAATATAACAGTAAATACCAATCTTCAATTTTGTATGAAAATCGTCACACTTGCCAAAATGCATGAGAAAAGCAAGTATAATAATTATTATGCTCCTGTTTTTTTCTGTAGGCTGGTGTTTTGCCTTTAAGTCAAGTTTCATTTGTATTTGGAAAAGCATACATTTCACATTTCCCTAATTAACTTCTGGCTATTTGGATTTAATGCAACTGTTAATGAAACTTGACAGATGTCAAGCTGAGAAATGAATTAGAATGCCAGTTTCAGAGATCGTCATATTTGCTCTAATTTTAGTAATGGTGGCCATCTTGGTTGATAAGCGACAACAGAAGAAAAAAAATCTGAGAAAATTACCACCTCAGTAACATTGAATTAAGTTAGTTTCATTAAAATCAGTCCAGCAGTTTTATAGTTAGACGACAACTGAACTTTCGATACTGTTTTTAATCCTAGTTATGAACCTCTTTTTGATCGAAAACCGAAGGCCACTAGACCATTTGGTCTTCGTATTAAACCAAAATTAAGAGACACTGAAATCGACCTAAATTTGATTGCCAAGTACAAAGCACCACAAATTCCACCGTGGACTTTGGAAAACCAACAATTATTTTCTATCTTTGTAATAGTAACAAATCCAGTACAGACCCTTCTGTCTTTCAAAGCAAATTTGATGAAATTAAATCGAAATACAGTAACTTTCAACATATATACACAGATGGTTCAAAAGATGGAGATAAGGCAGCTGCAGCAGCTATTGTTCACAAACACAGCATAAAGAGCCACCTGCCTGACAAGGCCTCTATCTCTTCAGATGAACTTAAGGAAATTGAACTTGCCTAAAACTATATTTAGGAATCTGATGATGACCATTTTGTAATCTTTTCTGATTCCCTTTCATCTCTTCAAGCCCTGGGTAATATGAAACATGATAACCCAGCTGTGCTTCAACTTTTTACAAAAGTACAATTCTCTTATAGTTGAAAATGTTATTTTCTGCTGGCTTCCAAGTAATGTATGAATACGTGGTAATGATAGAGCTGATAGTGCTGCTAAAGCAGCATTCTGTTTATATATATATATCTAATACCAAATTACCTTATACTGATTTTAAAAGTTGTATGAACACATATATTCTAACTCTTGGCAAACTGCTTGGGATTGGGATTTGTCAGTAAACAATAAACTCCATTCAATTAAACCGTTACTCGGAGAATGGCGTTCTTCTAGTAGACTCATTCGTCGAGAAGAAGTTGTCCTAGCCCGGTGCAGGATAGGGCATACACGTTAAAGTCATTCATATTTATTACAAGGTGAGCAATCACCAGAATGTATACCCAGCTTTGCATCGTTAACGGTCAAACACATCTTGTTGGAATGTGTAGACTTTGATCCCATGGGTCAAAGGTACTACAATGTTAATACTATGAAAGAGTTATTTGATACAATAGATTTTGGTCTTGTTTTAGATTTCCTGAAAGAAATCAGACTATATAAATCATTATTATGTGTTCTCATATATATTTACTTGTTTATATACCAGTTGACAGACATTTGATTATATAGTTTATATTACTACTATATCATCCCTTATTTGTAAATGGTTTTATTCTTATATACTTACATTAAGTTTTAATTACTACTTCATTTCTTCATCTTTCAACAGTTTTTGCGCACAATATGACCTATTTCTGTGTCCACGGGCCGTAAAACACCATTCATTCATTAGACGACAACTGAGGGACAACAGAAGAAATACCATAAATAATTATCTTTTGTTTTTAATCAGTTTGTAATTCATGAAACAAGTCAAACTGACACTGACAATAAGTTAATTTCCTGTATGAAGTAGTACATTCAACCTGCGGCATCTCTTTAGGGACAGAGAAAACGTAATATTCTCCACAATGTGGAAACCATCCTTAATACAAAACCATGGCATGCTTTCTTCCAACACTGCAATCATAGTCCCGATTTAATTGTAACTGTTTCCCAATGTGAAGTTCCTTACGTGACTTTTTACCAGTATTTCTACAGTACGACAAAAAACAAAATGTTTCCGAAACTTTACTGTGAATCACATCCTTGGTAGTAACCACAGAGATAAAAATCTAGACGATAGAAACTATCACTAAATCTGTGCAGTATTGTAGCCAACATTTAGGAAACATCACAGCTCAAGACATACCACAAGTATTTCACTGCCCTGATCCTGCAGACTACAAAATGCTACTTTGTGAACTGCGTTGTGCTTCTCTACATTCCACCTCCCTCTTTTACGATACCACCACAATAAGTCAAGTGTGAGTCTGGTGCAATTCATCATACAAGATATCCAACCTTATGTGTATTGCCAAAATCGTGTGTTCCGTGTATAACATTTCAGCCTACCTTTTGCCTCCAAATCCACATTTTCTTTTTAAAGGATCACACAGCAATCTTGTTTTTTATAAAAACTCGTGGCATTCCTTTATTTTTACTACGCAACTTGAATTGTTCAATCATTAATATTAACCCTCAACCCGCTAAGCACGACTATAATAACCTTTGCGTCCATTGTTAACCCAGATCAGCCTGTTTACAATGTCCGGCTGCTGATCAGTCATTTCCCCCAAAACACCCCTTTGTGACATAAATGGAATGGTTCAATTCAAAGAATTTGAATTGAATTGGGGTTTTAAGGCACACCAACACATGAAAGGTTAAGAACTGTCCATTCTATATATGTAGCAGGTTAAGGGTTAATTATAAGACCAGTATAAGGTTAAGTTATTTTTGGGTATTACCTGTGAAAGAAATTTTATTTAATTATAGGCAAGCAGTTTTAAAGTCAAAACTGATACTGGATTAATAAATTCAGACGCTAATTTTAATGCTTTATAAAAACTTCAAGCATTTAAAAATGTCAGACAATACTAACGACTCACACGACCCCTACTGCATGCAAAACACAAACAAGAGGCCCAAGAGGGCCTGTGGACGCTCTACTGGCTAACATGGCTCTTATGACATCAATGAAGCGAGAGACTGCCATTTACGTTTTTTTGAAAGTTTTGGGCAAAATACAGCTTTTTGACTAAATCAAGGGCCATAACTAAAATATCTGGTAAAGTTTGGTAAAGATCAGATGAAAAATGAAGGCCCTACCATATTAACGAGGCAAAATATAGCATTTTTAACTAAATCAAGAGCCATAATTTCTCTGTTACTGGTCCGACTGGTCCAACAAAGAGCTAAAAAAAAATAAAAGAAATAAAAAAAAATTAAAGAAATTAAAAAAAGAAAATAAAAAAATAAATTAAACAAATCAAACAAAAAAGATAAAAAAAATAAAAAAAATATATAAAAATGAGTCGTAAAATCTGGTAAAGTTTGGCAAAGATCAGATGCAAAATGAAGGCCCTATCATATGACGAGGCAAATTATAGTTGAATTGAATTGAATTGGGGTTTTAAGGCGCACCAACACATTACAGGTTATATGGCGCCTAACAGGCATGAACATGCCAGGCTCATCTTCCATGTACATCGAGACAAAATATGGAAAATGGGCCTAGAACCTTCTCACCCTGAACTGCAGAGTTGCTGCAAATTCTATCGTAAAAACT
This sequence comes from Cyrtodaria siliqua, assembly GCA_037043455.1. Lineage (NCBI taxonomy): Eukaryota > Metazoa > Mollusca > Bivalvia > Adapedonta > Hiatellidae > Cyrtodaria > Cyrtodaria siliqua. The sequence goes on along the minus strand of JAWPHD010014268.1, from coordinate 6,660 downwards.
CCATTTACGCTGGAGCCACGTTTATTGTTTTTCTGCCAATGCTCTTAGTGATGTGAGCGAGATGGCAGGGGTCATGATGAAGACCTTTAATGAGCATGAACAAAAAATGACAAAATGAATATGAATGGGGGGGTCCTACGCCTCTGCATGTGACGGTGTGTTTGCAGTGGTTGTATTCTACCCCGGCAACCACACGGGGCAAATTATAGCATTTTTAACAAAATCAAGGGTCATAACTCCACTGTTACTGGTCCGATCTGGCTGGTTTTTGAACTTGACCGAACTTTAATTGACATTAAAAATCTGATAAAGTTTGGTAAAGATCGTATGAAAAATGAAGGCAATATCATCTTAACGAGGCAAAATATAGCATTTTGAACTAAATCAAGGGCCATAACTCCGCTGTTACTGGTCAGATATAAATGGTTTTCGAACTTGTCTGAGCTTTCATTGATATTAACAATCTGATAAAGTTTGGTAAAGATCGGATGAACAATGAAGCCCCCAATCGTATTAACGAGACAAAATATAGCATTTTTAACTAAATCAAGGGCCATAACACCGCTGTTACTGGTCCGATATGGCTGGTTTTCGAACTTGTTCGAGCTTTCAACAACATTAACAATCTAATAAAGTTTGGTAAAGATCGGATGAACAATGAAGCCCCTATCGTCTTAACAAGGCAAAATATAGCATTTTTAACTAAATCAAGGGCCATTACTCCGCTGTTACTGGTCCGATATGGCTAGTTTTCGAACTTTCATTGATATTAACAATGTGATAATGTTTGGTAAAGATAGGATGAAAAATGAAGGCCCGATCGTCTTAACGAGGCAAAATATAGCAATATAGCATTTTTTAACTAAATCAAGGACCATAACTCCGCTGTCACTGGTCCGATCTGGCTGGTTTCGAACTTGTCCGAGCTTTCATTGATATTAACAATGTGGTAAAGTTTGGTAAAGATAGGATGAAAAATGAAGGCCCTATCGTCTTAACAAGGCAAAATATAGCAATATAACATTTTTAACTAAATCAAGGGCCATAACTCCACCATTACTGGTCCGATCTGGCTGGTTTTCGAACTTGTCCGAGCTTTCATTGATATTAACAATCTGTTAATTATGGTAAAGATTGGATGAACAATTAAGCCCCTATCGTCTTAACAAGGCAAACTAGAAATTATTGTCCATGGGACAAAAACGTATGGCTCCCCCACTCGCCCGAACAGACATAATTGACGACTCTAGGTCCAACTGTTCTTTATTGATCTGAGATCGTTTTGATATTCAATATCCCTGTGACTGTATCTACTATCTGTATCAGTAAGGCCACATAAAACAAGAGGCCCAAGAGGGCCTGTGGATGCTCTACTGGCTAACATGGCTCTTATAACATCAATGAAGCGAGTGACTGCCATTTACGTTTTTTGAAAGTTTCAGGCAAAAAACAGCTTTTTGACTAAATCAAGGGCCATAACTAAAGAATCTGGTAAAGTTTGGTAAAGGTCAGATGAAAAATGAAGGTCATACCGTATTAACGAGGCAAAATATAGCATTTATTTCTGGTCCAACATAGAGCTAAAAAAAATAAATAAAAAAAAAATCTGAAAAAAAAAGGAATAATTTCCAAAAAAAAAATAATCAAAAAAATAATAATAATTTCAAAAAAAAAAAAAAAAATAATCAAAAAAAATAAATAAATCAATAAATCAATCAAAAAAATCTGAAAAAAAAAAAGGAATAATTTCAAAAAAAAAAAAATAATCAAAGAAAAAAAAATATTTAAAAAAAAAAAATAAAAAAAAAATATATAGCATTTATTTCTGGTCCAACATAGAGCTAAAAAAAATCTGAAAAAAAAAATTTGAAAAAAAGGAATAATTTCAAAAAAAAAAAATCTGAAAAAAAAATAATAATAATAATTTCAAAAAAAAATAAACAAATAATCAAAAAAGAAAATAAAAAAAAATGAATGAATCAAAAAAATCTGAAAAAAAAAGGAATAATTTCAAAAAAAAAAATTAATCAAAAAAAAAAAAAAATAATTAACAAATAATTACCGCTGTTACTGGTCCGATATGGCTGGTTTTCGAACTTGTTCGAGCTTTCAACGACATTAACAATCTGATAAAGTTTGGTAAAGATCGGATGAACAATGAAGCCCCTATCGTCTTAACGAGGCAAAATATAGCATTTTTAACTAAATCAAGGGCCATAACTCCGCTGTTACTATTCCGATATGGCTGGTTTTCAAACTTGTCCAAGCTTTCATTGATGTTAACAATCTGATAAAGTTTGGTAAAGATCGGATGAACAATGTAGCCCCTAGCGTCTTAACGAGGCAAAATATAGCATTTTTAACTAAATCAAGGGCCATAACTCCGCTGTTACTAGTCCGATATGGCTGGTTTTCGAACTTGTCTGAGCTTTCATTGATATTAACAATGTGGTAATGTTTGGTAAAGATAGGATGAAAAACGAAGGCCCTATCATCTTAACGAGGCAAAATATAGCATTTTTAACTAAATCAAGGACCATAACTCTGTAGGTACTGGTCTGATCTGGCTGGTTTTCGAACTTGTTCGAGCTTTTATTGATATTAACAATGTGGTAAAGTTTGGTAAAGATAGGATGAAAAATGAAGGCCCTATCGTCTTAACGAGGCAAAATATAGCAATATAGCATTTTTAACTAAATCAAGGGCCATAACTCCGCTGTTACTTGGCCGATCTGGCAGGTTTTCGAACTCATCCAAGCTTTCATTGATATTAACAACCTGTTAAAGTTTGGTAAAGATTGGATGAAAAATGAAGGCCCTATCGTCTTAACGAGACAAAAGTTAACAACGGACGACAGACAGACGACGGACGACGGACAACGGACGGACGACGGACAACTCGGCATCCCATAAGCTCTGCTGGCCTTCGGCCAGTAGAGCTAAAAATATGTGTGGTTCAAGTAACCCGACCGACCCTATTTTTTTAAAGGGCCGACCCTAAAACTTCTTATGCACAAATTTAAAAAAATCAAAAAATTTTTTTTAAAAAAATCAAAAAAAAAAAAGAATTAATAAAAAAAAAATAAAAAAATAAAAAAAAAAAAAAAAATTAAAATAAAAAAATCAAAAAAATCAATAGGGGTCATCTACTGGTCATGACCAACCATCCTTCCAAGTTTGAGGACCCTAGGTCCAACCATTCTCTAGTTATTGATCGGACATAGTTTCACCGCAACCTTGACCTTTGACCTAGTTGATCGGACATAGTTTCACCGCAACCTTGACCTTTGACCTAGTGACCCCAAAATCAATAGGGTCATCTACTGGTCATGACCAACCATCCTTCCAAGTTTGAGGACCCTAGGTCCAACCATTCTCTAGTTATTGATTGGACATCGTTTCACCGCAACCTTGACATTGACCCCAAAATCAATAGGGTCATCTACTTGTCATGACCAACCATCCTTCCAAGTTTGAGGACTCTAGGTCCAACCGTTCTCTAGTTATTGATCGGACATCGTATTAATAGTCAAGGTCACCACGACCTTGACCTTTGACCTAGTGACCCCTCTACTTGTCATGACTAACCGTCGTTCCAAGTTTGAGGACCCTAGGTCCAACCGTTCTCTAGATATTGATCGGACATCGTTTTGATAGTCAAGATCACCGCGACCTTGACCTTTGACCTAGTGACCCCAAAATCAATAGGGGTCATCTACTTGTCATGACCAACCATCCTTCCAAGTTTGAGGACCGTAGGTCCAACCACTCTCTAGTTATTGATCGGACATCGTTTGTGACACAGACAGACCTACGGCCTTGACCTTTGACCTAGTGACCCCAAAATCAATAGGGGTCATCTACTTGTCATGACCAACCATCCTTCCAAGTTTGAGGACCGTAGGTCCAACCGTTCTCTAGTTATTGATCGGACATCGTTTGTGACACAGACAGACCTACGGCCTTGACCTTTGACTTAGTGACCCCAAAATCAATAGGGGTCATCTACTTGTCATGACCAACCATCCTTCCAAGTTTAAGGATCCTAGGTCCAACCATTCTCTAGTTATTGATCGGACATCGTTTTGATAGTCAATGTCACCGCAACCTTGACCTTTGACCTAGTGACCCCAAAATCAATAGGGGTCATCTACTTGTCATGACCAACCATCCTTCCAAGTTTGAGGACCCTAGGTACAACCGTTCTGTAGTTATTGATCGGACATCGTTTTGATAGTCAATGTCACCGCAACCTTGACCTTTGACCTAGTGACCCCAAAATCAATAGGGGTCATCTACTTGTCATGACCAACCATCCTTCCAAGTTTAAGGACCCTAGGTCCAACCATTCTCTAGTTATTGATCGGACATCGTTTTCATAGTCAATGTCACCGCAACCTTGACCTTTGACCTAGTGACCCCAAAATCAATAGGGGTCATCTACTTGTCATGACCAACCATCCTTCCAAGTTTGAGGACCCTAGGTACAACCGTTCTCTAGTTATTGATCGGACATCGTTTTGATAGTCAATGTCACCGCAACCTTGACCTTTGACCTAGTGACCCCAAAATCAATAGGGGTCATCTACTTGTCATGACCAACCATTCTTGCAGGTTTGAGGACCCTAGGTCCAACCATTCTCTAGTTATTGATCGGACATCGTTTGTGACACAGACCTACAGACAGGCAGAGAAACAGACAGACAGACAGAAAGCACAAAATCAATATGGCTCCCCTACCACACTTTGTGTGGGGGAGCCATAAATATAGCATTTTTTACTAAATCAAGGGCCATAACTACGCTGTTACTGGTCCAATATGGCTGGTTTTCAAACTTGTTTGAGCTTTCATTGTGATAAAGTTTGGTAAAGATAGGATGATAAATGAAGGCCCTATAGTCTTGAGGCAAAATATAGAAATATAGCATTTTTAACTAAATCAAGGGCCATAACTCCGCTGTAACTGGTCCGATCTGGCTGGTTTTCGAACTTGTCCGAGCTTTCATTGATATTAACAATCTCTTAAAGTTTGGTAAAGGTCGGATGAAAAACGAAGGCCCTATCGTCTTAACGAGGTAAAAGTTAACGGACAGACGACGGACGACGGAAGACGGACAACACACCATCCGATAAGCTCTTGGCCAGTAGAGCTAAAAAAGGGGTGAAACAATACAGAGCTAGCATGCAGGTATAAGCCAATCTCTAGTTTTGCATATACAAATGAACCACATCAAGAGTTATTAAAAAGTGATATTTAAGAAGGACTTCAACAAGGAGCTCGAGTCGATTTCTAAAGGATATCAAAATAAGTCGCCAGTATCGAGTGTACCGACTGAGCAGGTCATTATCCGAGTACTGAGTGTACCGACTGAGCAGGTCAACATCCCAGTACTGAGTGTACCGACTGAGCAGGTCAACATCCCAGTACTGAGTGTACCGACTGAGCAGGTCAACATCCCAGTACTGAGTGTACGGACTGACTGAGCAGGTCAACATCCCAGTACTGAGTGTACCGACTGAGCAGGTCAACATCCCAGTACTGAGTGTACGGACTGAGCAGGTCAACATCCCAGTACTGAGTGTACGGACTGAGCAGGTCAACATCCCAGAAGTGAGTGTACGGACTGAGCAGGTCAACATCCCAGTACTGAGTGTACCGACTGAGCAGGTCAACATCCCAGTATTGAGTGTACCGACTGAGCAGGTCAACATCCCAGTACTGAGTGTACGGACTGAGCAGGTCAACATCCCAGAAGTGAGTGTACCGACTGAGCAGGTCAACATCCTAGTAGTGAGGAGTGTACCGACTGAGCAGGTCAACATCCCAGTAATGAGTGTACCGACTGAGCAAGTCAACATCCCAGTATTGAGTGTACCGACTGAGCAAGTCAACATCCCAGTATTGAGTGTACCGACTGAGCAGGTCAACATCCCAGTATTGAGTGTACCGACTGAGCAAGTCAACATCCCAGTATTGAGTGTAATGACTGAGCAGGTCAACATCCCAGTAGCGAGTGTACCGACTGAGCAGGTCAACATCCCAGTATTGAGTGTACCGACTGAGCAGGTCAACATCCCAGTAGTGAGTGTACTGACTGAGCAGGTCAACATCCCAGTAATGAGTGTACCGACTGAGCAGGTCAACATCCCAGTATTGAGTGTACCGACTGAGCAAGTCAACATCCCAGTATTGAGTGTACCGACTGAGCAAGTCAACATCCCAGTATTGAGTGTACCGACTGAGCAGGTCAACATCCCAGTAGTGAGTGTACCAACTGAGCAGGTCAACATCCCAGTATTGAGTGTAATGACTGAGCAGGTCAACATCCCAGTACTGAGTGTACCGACTGAGCAGGTCAACATCCCAGTACTGAATGTACCGACTGAGCAGGTCAACATCCCAGTACTGAGTGTACCGACTGAGCAGGTCAACATCCCAGTAGTGAGTGTACCGACTGAGCAGGTCAACATCCCAGTATTGAGTGTAATGACTGAGCAGGTCAACATCCCAGTATTGAGTGTACCGACTGAGCAGGTCAACATCCCAGTACTGAATGTACCGACTGAGCAGGTCAACATCCCAGTAATGAGTGTACGGACTGAGCAGGTCAACATCCTATAGAGCTTTAGAAAGTAAAGTTACCGGTAGCTGTACATCAT
>JAWPHD010014267.1:0-62361 GCA_037043455.1 Cyrtodaria siliqua | reverse complement strand
AAAGTATGGCACGGTTCCCAGATGAATCCTTCCCATTTGTCTCTGGAACGGCTGTAAATAACCCAAGCTAATATGTGGATGAGCCGATAAACATCAATTCATATAACTGACACAATGAAAATCCTAGCGGCAGCACGGTTTACTGAGTTAGCGTAATCTTGACAAAGGTTTGCGCAATTGCTTTGTTTGTTGCAACTAACACGTGTTACTATAAATACATCGTTTGTTATTGACATGAATGTCATTTCTTTATATTTACGTATTAGTTAGAGGCTATGAAGTGAAATTTTAACAATTAAGAAACCCCGGCCAGTCGCTGCGCTCCAATTTTAACAATTAAGAAACCCAAAGGGAAGGAGCGTAGCGACTGACCGGGGTTTCTTAATTGTTAAAATTTCACTTCTTAGCCTCTGACTTAGTGTTTGCCCTACTTTTTCCCCGCGCTTCTACGAAACCACGCCTCTTAATACGTTTGCGCTTCTACTAAATACGCGTCCTTGTGTCCAAACAAGCGCGTGTCATTAAGTAAGCGATTACTTAATGATTAAATGGTTAAAATTGGGGATCGTTAGAAATGTACATGAATAAGTTCGGCATTTTTTTAAAATTCCTCACCGTCTGATTGGAGGAAAAAGTAGGGCAAACACTAATTCTTTTTCTTTGCTTCCATGGGCTTTGCGCACAATATGACCTACTTATTAAAAAACATTAATTATTCACTGACTGACTGAGTGAGTGACTGACTGATTGGCTGGCTGGCTGCTCGCTGGCTCTCTCACTCATTCTCTCGCTCACTCGCTCGCTCACTCACTTATTCAGTTATTACATGGGGCCTTATGACGACTGCGTTTTTGTTTGTATGGTGTTTTACGTCATTTTCAACACATGTAAGGTTATATATCGATTTTTTTGTGGTGGGGTCAGAACACCCACTTTTCCTGGGTAGAACCAGTACTGTACACCTCCCGTCATCCGTAAGAGTCGATACTTCCTCACATACAAGTCAAGCTCCCAGTGGGATTCGAACCCGCAGCGGTGAGAGGAGAAGATTTACAACGCAACGTTGTTAGTCATTCGGCCAGACGATTCATTTGATTTGATTTGAATGGAGTTTTACATCATTTTAGCACTTACTTTTGAAATTAAAACAATTTTTTTGACTGCATGTATGTAAATATTAGTCGGGAAGAGTGAGAAGTGACGAAATATTGAATTGAATATTTTTAACGGCTCATCAACACAATATAGGTAATTTAGAGCCGCCCATAGAGAGGCAATGCTGAACAGGAATCCGGGATCATGCTCTACACTTCCTAACGAATTTATTCCTATGGTTCTTTAATGTGCTCAGATGATACACGGGACCGAGCAGTTTACGTCCCCATCAAAGGCACTAAATTAGAAGTAAATAATTTAAAAAAGTGACGGAATGAAGTCGGAGTTTAGCCGAATTGGAATTTAACGGCACGCCACCACAAAAAGATTACAGAAATGAACAGGCCGGCTCTCCATTTACTTCTAGATAAAACATATATAGAATGGGCATAGAACCTTATCATCTGCAGAATTGCATGGCTGATATGCAGAACTGCAGTTGTTGCAAATTATATTGTAAACACTCCATCTTGCACTGGAGCCACGATCATTGTGTTCTGCCACGACTCGAGTAGCACAGATGACGATTAAGAATTTTAATGAATATGGCAAAAATGACACAACGAACATGACTTCGGGGGGCATTTTACCCCGTTTATATATGTAACATTATCAACACATGTTTACTGACATAAAGTTGCGGTGGCCGATTGGTTAGCATCTTTGCAACTCTTTCAAAAGGTTTCGGGTTCGAATCACAGTGCGGTCACCACATCTCAGATTTTTAAAACATACTCCCGCAGTAGTTTACTCGTGCAAGGTATTTTGAAACTATGCCTTCTTTCAAGTGGAGTGTAAAGCCGTCGATTCCATAACAGGAAGAGCCATAGCCCGTGCACGTTAAAGCTACACAGTCCCTACTTTAACTGGTAATAACTCAAGAATATGAATGAGTCACGTGTGAAGTAGTTTCAAATCGACGAACACCCCGAAAGTCGGTATATAACGAGAAATCGATACGTAAAATTTCACATTTTTATTTAGCCTCCGTACAGGTAACATCGATAAATATACGGCTCCAGAATATATGTGATAAAAAAGTAGTTGACCGGAACGGGATTTGAACCACAGTCTTGCACTTGTAAGATTTGAAAGATGTACGCTGAACCTCTAGACCACTGCTATTTATTGGTATTGTGTAGCATTTTTAACACTAAATAGGCATTACGTAATAACAAGAGCGCGCACACAAACTGTATTGCACTAAGCATTTTAGCGAGCAGACCTCGGTTTTAAAGTCTCATCCGAAGGACTGGTAAGGTAGGAAATACTTTTTGAAATATTTCGATAATTAACCCAAATTTGGTCCTGGCTGGGATTGAACGCGCGATCTCTATCATGGTTACTAAGCCGCAATGCTAACCATTACACCACGGCGCTACCTAATACCTGATTTCATGCTTTTTGATTTATTTCTAAGGTTTATAGTCCCTCTACCATATGAGCCCCCGGGAAGAATCCCCCGTTGGCTCGGCATTATGTTTGGACTAGTGATTTCATGCGAGTGAGTAGAATTTTTTCTTTACCCTCGCTGTATTGCTAACGCATTTTAGCGAGCTTTTCTGTAGTAGTTTTCGGAGTGCAGAGTCCTGGAAAGGTTCGGGAAAGGTTGGTATGTCTCGTCCAAAGCAGATTATGGTTGGTCGCAGCAGTAGATTATGGTTGGTGGTACATCGGAGTGGAAACGTCGATAGAAGGTTTGTAGTTCCAAGTAGATTTTGGAAGTTCAAAGTCGATTAGAAGATGTTGGCCAATCGGATTGCTTGCAGAATTGTGACTAGGTCAATCCGATTGCCGGCTCGAAAGTAGATTTAGAAGGTTTCAGCCAATCAGCATACAGGCGATTTGAAGTCTTTCTTTTAGGTCAATCCGGGTCCATGGAGAATCTGTGATGGCCATGTCCCGTGATGTTTACGATCCGGCTGCATGAGCTGCCCGTGTTCTGTTGGTGAAGACTTCTCCGTTGTACTTACTGATCTTGAAGTGGTAAGATAAATCAGGATCAGTGACTATCCCGCAGGGTTTCTCCAACGTCGGCATCCATGGTGAGTTAGGGTGAGTCTGCGTCGTAATCCATCGTCGGTGCCCCATGTCATCTATGCGGGGACTCGCAGTGACATGGGGTATCTCGCTGGTACAACGTCTGATTTCCAGTAGAAGATTATTAATCGTCCATCTTTAGGGCCACGTTAAAAACCGATAGAAACATGTATACAGCATGTTTTGAGGCGATGTCCATACCTCCGCGTGGCTCTACACTGTATAGCGCTATACAGTGCAGGGCGGATGATCCCAGACAGCGGCACGCCTTGCGGAGTCACTTTGTCCCTGACGGCCGCAAGACGTCCTGCCTGTTCGATGGTCTGAACTGGAATGATCGTGATTTCATGCGCTACATTTGCTCGCTTAAATACCCGATTTCGACATAAGCTGGTGAACATGAAGTTACAAATAAAGACACGCCTACAAAGAAGAAATCGATTGATATAGGGCGTCTGTAGCTTTAAAGATATCGCTTCACAACCGTAAACCTAAGTCTTATCTCTGTGTCGTGGTTTCATACATTGTGTCCGCCAGGTTCGCTGCGCTTCTGAAGTTGTGACGTAGCCGGTGTATGTATAGAATGGGTTTCATATGTTTTTAAAGTAAACAAATAATTCAAATATATATATATATATAATAAAAGAAGAAGAAGAAGAAGAAGAAGAAGAAGAAGAAGAAGAAGAAGAAGAAGTAGAAGAAGAAGAAGAAGAAGAGAAGAAGAAGAAGAAGAAGAAGGATATCCCCCTATACATGGTTTTGAACTGGAAAAAAAAGAAGAAGAAAGACAAAGTGTAACATGAAGTGTAATGAACCCCAAGCAATATCTGTTTATCTGATGTAATCGCTGTATGTAGTTATACCTCTCAAACAGACATACGGTAGATTGCCATTTCTTTAAGGGTTAAAGGAATCGTTTAACGCGTGCACGAGTGAACTCGGTGGTATATCAGTTATGTTTAAGCGATACTGTAACGTATTATCTCTGAAAATAGTGTGTGTATTTGAATGAATTATTGAAGAAATGTGTTTCTAGATAATTCAATTTAACATTAAATGAGACGAAGTGATTTCTAAAATAGACGAGACGAGACAATATTTTATGTTACGGTGAATTTATATGTTGAATATATAAAGTGTACCAAATATTTTTGAATTCTTGTATTTTGACTTGATACATTTTTTTATTTTAATAAAGGTAGAAAAATAAGGTTGAAACCAAAAGTATTATGTCAGCTATTTGATTCATTTATGGGGTCTATTTTAAATTATTCTTCTGAAATTTGGGGATATACGAAATCAAAGCAAATCGAAAGAATACATTTAAAATTTTGTAAACAAATTTTAAAAGTAAGAAATAGTTCTTGTACATCAGGAGTATATGGTGAATTAGGAAGATATCCTTTATTTATAACGCGTTATGTAAGAATACTTAAATACTGGTTTAAATTATTGAAAACAGATAACATAATACTTAAAAGCATTTACACATCGACACTAAAAGATTGTGAAAATGGTTATAAAAATTGGGCATCGAATGTAAAAAATATGTTAAACGAATATGGTTTAACACATGTTTGGAATGACCCAAATTCTGTTAATGCTAAATACTTTATAAATACGTTTAGACAAAGAGTTGTTGATTGTTTTATACAACGATGGTTTGTAGATAAGGAATCAAGTGATGTACTTGAATTATATAATAATTGTAAATTGAGTTTTAATTATGAATCATACCTTGATATTTTACCATGTAATCTCAGACATGTAATCTCAGACCATATTTGACAAAATTCAGAATATCAGCACATTCGTTAAGAATACAGACCGGTAGATACTCTCGTAATAGAATACCTAGAAATGAAAGATATTGTCAATGCTGCCACAGTATTGATTTGGAAGATGAATACCATTTTATTTTGATTTGTCCTTGTTACACAAGAATCCGGACAATTTATATTAAAAAATAGTATTATAATAGACCTAGTATGTTTAAATTCTTAGAATTAATGCAGACACAGGATAAGAATATTGTTATTAAGTTAGCTAAATACATTATTTCGCAATAGTTCATCCTCTGATGACGTCACTTCCACGCATGGGCAGTTTGGGGCCAAAGCGCTGCTACTACTACTTATATGACTCACTATTATCATTTCGCCATCTACTATAAAAAGTTACCTTTTTGGTTTCTTCGTTAAGAAATACGTGCTCTTTTTAAAGATCAGTATTCAGATTCAGTGAAAATTCATTTAAACAATGGTCAGATAAAATATTTGGTTCTTTGACTTCAAACTGAACGAACAATTTAATTGACTTGCTAAAAATCAACAACACTACGACCTAGACTGCTTCTGTTTGTGTACTTTCCGACTTCCATCCAGACCATCTCGTCCATTCAAAACCCGAAGACCCGACCTTTACAAAAATCAAGGAGTAAACCTCCATTTTGATTTGTAAACATATCTTGTGAAATACGTGACATTGGCGTGTCTGGAAGATATTTCTCTGGAAGTATATCAATATGTATATCAATGTCCTCGTTCTCAACAAAAACATTTAATTGACCTATACGACTATTCAAGTCATCAAGTATCACAAAGCTACACTGCTCATTTGTATAATTTATAATTGCCGACATTTTAGTTGAAATTCTATCATAAATATTTGTCTCAATAAATGCTTCACTGCTGCTTCCTTTTGGCACAACATAACATAAAAACAAATATATACTGAAAGGAAAAAGAAACGCAGGGTGCGTATTTCCGCTATATATTGTATGTTTAATATGCTACTGCTAATCGAATGGTACAGGGCGACATTATGCTGTCCTTTTAGAAAGAAGGTTTAAACAGCACTGAGCACACCAATGGTTACACCTTTAAAGTTTCATTATCGTCAGAATGCGCATTTAGCTCAAGCAGGTGAGCAAACTTAGGCTTTATATGTTGCAATCACTTAACATTAAATACAGTACTTAACTGGCTCAATTTTTCAAAGAGAAACTTCAGCATTTATAAATTTCTTGTTACAACGTGTACTTTGATTAAAACGTCTACAACATCACAGTTGTGTCCTTTCTCTAACTAACTGCACTTTTTTTTTTACAAAACATCTTGGGATTTTCTCGGAATATATATGGAATTAAGTGTGCAGTATATGCAATATATAGCGAAAATACGCACCCTGCGTTTCTTTTTCCTTTCAGTATAGTTCATAATTCATGTCAAATAGACTACCCTTGTATTTAAGCCACAATATATCGTCACTGTCACTATCGTATAAATCAATACAAGCAAGGTTTTACGCAAGCGTAAAATAGCTGCCGAGAGACAAGAAGTTAACATAATAATATATCAAGTCACGGGTGTTAAAACAATATTGAAAAAAATAAATGTTTTCACGGAGACATAAACACGCCACGACTGTTTTTTCTTACATTCTTTCCGATTTTTACCACCAGTTCTTCCTACCAGGCATTTTAAATCAATGTGGGCGAATTCGCTTCTTTCTGTCCAAAAACCTTGACATGCCTTACATATTGATTACAATTACCTTGTAATACGACGTGCTAGAAGTACACATCACCACAGAAATACAATTGTTCACGTGTGCGTTAGAGTGTACATTATTACAACACATATAAACGGCTCACTGTTACCATGTGTAATTATTAAGATTGCGTTATCAAAGTGACAAATGTAAAGGAATAATATTATAAAATTATTGCCTTTTAGTGAGGTCGATATGTGTATTTATCGACCTGAGAAAAGTGATATCGACCGAGGCGATAGCCGAGATCGATATCACTTTTCTATCACTTGTCTCAGGTCGATAAATACACATATTACATAATTGTCTCTGATTTATATAGGAAATACTGTGAATAGAAAAGCTATATCTATTCGTTTGCTCTACTGGGAAATATCTATTTCTATTTCTCAGTACGGAACATTGCGGAAATGCCAAATGACGTTCCGATTGTTCTACGGACGTCTTCGTCAGATTCCGTCACTAGGAAATAACGATTACGGAAATTAACAAAGAGTTCCGGTTCCACTTGTTTTTGTTTGTATGACGTAACGTCGTCTTGGATGATGTAAGTTGCAGAAAACTAAATACTTTCCCATAGACCTCCTGTTGCACCTGTCAGCTAATATCTCAAGAATTATACACCAGCTTTTCTTTAAATTACCTTATTTCATAGATATTTCCATCACAAAGCCTTTGAAAGTGTGAAAAATACAACTTTTTCTGCTCAACCTCTCTGCACATGTCTGTGTTTACAAACACTATTGAATCCGCACTGAATATTGACATGCAATTTCAATGGATGTTAAATTTTCAAAAACAATAAAAAATATTTTTTTATTTAATTTAATGATCCTAGCTGATGGGGATTATTTTACCTATAGTTTGTCCTTTCTGAAAATGCATATTGAATATTTCAAAGTTATATCTGCTGACCTCTGTGAACTCTGTGAACTTTCACTTCTGTACTGAATCATACACAACAAAAGGCGGGGCTTCAGCCAGGCTATATTTAGCTGTACGCAACCTGTAACGTCGTCTTGGCGTTCTCGTGCAAACTGGTGTAAAAAGGCGTGAATCATTAGAAATATTAATAAAATATCATTTTAAATTATGTAATATATAGTTTAATAACCAGTGTTTTTGAGATACTGAAAATATCTCCCTTGCTAGATAAATGGCCCCGATATAAGAACTCGTATCCGCACTCGTTCTTATATCGGGGCCATTTCTCTACCTCGTGAGATATTTCCCCTTACTAAAAAAATAGAGTTTAATAACCAGTGTTTTTGAGATACGGGAAATAAAATAATATTTTATTCAAGAAATAATAAATAGGTACCTGTGTTTTATCGGTGAATAAAACACAGTTAGGAGTTCGGATGCGTAGTTATTAAATCACGAGTGCGTTAGCACGAGTGATTTAATTACTCGCATCCGAACGACTAACTGTGTTTTATTCACCGATAAAATACAGGTAGATATTTATTATTTCGATTCTAACACAACAGTTACCCCCTTGTTTACGCTATTGTTAGGGGCACTATATATTATCTCGGAGGTCAAGGTAATCAGGCTGCTATGTTTACAGGCTGTTCCATTGGGCGCCCCCGTATGCAAAGTTTTGAGTTTCAATACACTAGTAGTCACGTGACAAACAATTAAGTCATTGCTTACGTCATATAGCTTGCTCTGTATGACGTCAAACGTTCTCAGCTTGTTCAAGATGCGTATTAAAGTTATATGTGTATTAATGCATTTGATGGATTTATATCGGGTGTGTGCATGGTTTGGGAGCATCGCAAGTTTGTGGTAATTAACATTTCATTAAAATTACTGTTGAGTTTGTCTTCGTGACGTATATTTACCAAGTGACGTCATTTAACGTGCGCTTCCAACGGATGAAATATACGCGGGCAATTAATGGAACAGCTGTATTTTATCGTAGAATAACATACAGCTGTCTCTCTTCTTTGTGTATATGAAAGACTGCGGAGATCGTGTTAGAATAATATTTCTAATGATTCACGCCTTTTTACACCAGTTTGCACGAGAACGCCAAGACGACGTTACATCATCCAAGACGACGTTACGTCATAGTGGAACCGGAACTCTTCGTTAATTTCCGTAATCCTTATTTCCTAGTGACGGAATCTGACGAAGACGTCCGTAAAACTATCGGAACGTCATTTCGCATTTCCGCCACTGACAAAAAAGGCCGAGTAATGTTCCGTACTGGGAAATATCTCCCACTGGGAGATATTTCCCACTGGGAGATATTTCCCAGTACTGTAGAGCAAACGAGTAGATATAGCTTTTCTATTCCCAGTTTTTTCTATATAAATCAGACAATTATGTAATATCACTGGTTATTAAACTCTATATATCGACCGAACCTAAAAGGCAACAATTATTTTATTATTAAATCAAATTATTCATGGAATTTTGAATTTTGAATTTTTAAAATTTTAAATTTTGGAATTCTGAAATTTTGAATTTTGAATTTTGAAATTTTGAAATTTTGAAATTTTGAATTCTGAATTTTGAATTTTTGAATTTTTGAATTTTGAATTTTGAATATATTCATGGAAATTGAATTTTTCATACTTATTTTTCACAGGTCAATATACAAAAGTCAATATACGTTTTTCAGGTCAATATACCTTTTTATTTTTAATCATGTGATCAACTTTTAACCAATTGTATTCATTGTATAATTTGATTTAATAATAAAAACCAATGAAAATTTAAAAAAAAAAAAGAATGTAAAAAAAGGGGAAATCAGCAGGCTTGAACCCCTACCTCCCTGAGGCTTCTGAATGTACAGTAGACTGGTTTACGAAAATGTCATTTCAGCAAGTGAAATGGTAACCTTTCAACATTACAAAATATGTGTTTATACCATTCAAGTTCTCTAGGAATTCAAGTTGTATAGCATGTTTATAGCTGAAAAACTCAAAGAAACTATTCATTACTACCATACCATGTGCAATTACTAAAGCTATATAAGAGTCGCTACCGAAACGGCAGCGATTCCGGCAGCGAATAATCAACAATTGATTTTTAGCATAACACGCAATACCCCCTGATTCACGCTCAGCACCTGGGATGATACTTAAAGCCCTGTTAGCACCTACCTTTTTATCAGTTCAAAACCCTCAACGTTCATATTTGTTGACTCTCTGTAAATGAAACGATGTCATATTTCATAAATAATGTATTTAATTCTGGCGATTCAGTTTATTAACATGTTTCGATATTTGTTAGTTCAAAGTTCTCTCCCGTGTGGGCTATTGTTAGTATTCGGCTGTCCAGGTGGTACATTCTCGAAAATCCTGTCTGTTGTCGTGGTCGTAGATGTAAAGGCACGTGCATTGTAAATTGGGGGCTCCTGTATAAATCGGTGTCGGATATAAAAGTCGCGGATCTCGAAGAAGCGTCTGGTGAACATGTGCAGGTGTAATCGCCGAAGGACACAACGGAATATTAATGTCCAGTTCGAATCACGTGTGTTCGTTACAGAAGGCGAATACTCGCAGGTCCTTGTCGTATCCTCGTGTCTGTACAAAGCGCTAGTATGCGTTCCACTCGAATCTAGGACCGTAGTAGCTGAATATATGCTCTGATAAACGTTCATGACATTTTCGCGCGAAGCATAGTATGTGACCAAACTTCCCGCAGTGGTTACAGTAACCCAAAACTGTTTTTGGCCAGGCAAAACATTTTAACACAAAATCCTGAGATTTTTAAAAAATTCAGATTTAAAACGCGCGAAAATTATTTTAAAGGGACACACGGCAATCTTGATTTGTTTAATTATGTTAAAGGGACACATGGCAATCTTGAGTTTTATATCAGGCATTACAGTGTGTGTATGTGTGTGTGTGTGTTTCTAAGGATTATAGTCCCTCCACCTACGACAGGCTTCCTACCCGACTATTGTAGATACAATGTCTGGACTTTTATCTGTGTGTTGTTGTGTGATGTGATGATATGTCTACTTGAAGCAGCGAACTCAATGGTTTCTTTATAATGCTGCCACACTGGAATACCACGCCGTAGTACACATGATACCCCAGTCACATTATTCTGACACTGGTCAATCCCATTATTTGCTCGTCAGGCAAGGGTTACAAGTGACTGCTCCATTTTTAAAGTCTTTGATATGACGCGGTCAGGGGACTCGAACCCACGACCTCCCGAATGCAAGGCCGACGCTATAACCACTACACCACAATGCTTCTGTTCAGGCATTACAATTAGTACAGCGATTTATTAATCCTGTATCATTTTGACTTTAAAACTGCTTGCATATAATTAAATAAAATATTGAAAATTCTATTTCCTTCATTATTATACATATTTTTTTAAAAAATAGAATTGGTGCAATATTAACAAAGGCCAATAATATGTAAAAACAATTTGCTTTGAACTATTCTAACAATTAATATTAATGATTGAACAAATGCTAGTTACGAGAAAAACTAACGGGACTAACAATTTTCTCGCGTTTCAAATCTTAATTTTTTATAAATCACAGGATTTTGTGTTTTAAAGTTTTGGCAGGCTTGGGTTACTGTCAATTATGTAGCCACAAAACATAATACTCAAATATACCAGTGTCAAACAATTAAATAATTTTCACAAGGCATTGTTTCTTATTGATAAGACGCCATAAATAAACTTTTGTTACAACATATCAAGATTAGCCTTATTTAAAAATACTTTAAGGTATCTTAATATCTGCGGCACTTGCAGCTATTATTATGCAATTATGTAATTGTTTTTCTTTGATTACTTTATTTAGAAGTTTTTTTTCTACTATTACTGTTTTTTGTTAAATAAGAAGATAAACATTTTGACTTCGAATGTGAACGGACCTCCGAAACACACTTGGATTTCCAAGACCGTTGAAATTATCATTGCTTTGTTATTATATTGGATTACCTGTGGTTCTATTATAAAATTTATGAAATAACATTATTAATTTTGGATAACCGAATTTATTATTTGTGTATAACTGGATAACCAGATTAAATAGTTGTGGAGAAATAAAAAAACAAACAATTTAAATATTCTGTCTTTTATTCCTCAAATCACACTCACGCTAAAAATAACTTTACGGCGAAACGGCTGTTTAATATATTTAACAAGGCCGTGGTATGAATTACCCATTGCGTATTATTACCAGGGCCATAGTATGAATTACCAAATGTATGTTATTACCACGGCCATGGTACCACTTTAAAGTCTTATCCATTGCGTGTGATTATCACGACCGAGGTATGAATAACCCAATGCGTGTGTGATGACCACGGCAATTGAATGACAATGCGAGTGATTACCACGGTCGCAGTATGAGTTATCCATTGCGTGTGATTACCCCGGCCATGGTATTAATTACCCATTACGTGTGTTTACCACGCCCGTGTTATAAAACGTGATATGAATTACCCATTACGTGTGCTTACCACGCCCGTGTTAGGAAATACCCAAAGCGTATGCTTACCACGACCATAGCATGAATTACCCAATGCGTGTAATTACCACGACCGTTGTATGAATTACCCAATGCGTGTGATTACCACGGCCGTGGTATGAATTACCCATTACGTGTGCTTACCACGCCCGTGCTATAATTTATCCATTGCGTGTTATGACAACGACCGTGGTATGAATTACACAATGCATATTATTACCACAGCTGTGTGTTATTACCACGGCCATAGTATGACTTATTCATTGCGTGTGATTATCACTGCCGTGGTATGAATAACCCAGTGCGTGTGTACTGACCCCGGCAATTGAATGACAACTTGCGAGTGATTACCATGGCCGTGGTATAAATTACCCATTGCGTGTGCTTACCACGCACATGCTATGAATTATCCATCGCCTGTGATTACCACAACGTGGCATGAATTACCCAGCGCGTGTGATAACCACGGCCGTGGTATGAATTACCCAATTGCGTGTGCTTACCACGCCCGTGCTATACATTATCCATTGCCTCTGATTACAACGACCGTGGTATGAATTACCCAATGCGTATTATTACCACAGTTGTGTGTTATTACCACGGCCGTGGTATGACTTATCCATTGCGTGTGATTACCACGACCGTGGCATGAAATACCCAATGCGTGTGATCACCACGGTCGAGTTTTGAATTACTCAATGCGTATTATTACCACAGCTGTGGTATGAATTATCCAGTGCGTGTAATTACCACGGCCGTGGTTTGAATTACTCATTACGTGTGCTTACCACGCCCGTTCTATACATTATCCATTGCGTGTGATAATAACGACCGTAGTATGAATTACCCAATGCGTATTATTACCACAGCTGTGTGTTATTAAAATGGCCGTGGTATATATGACTTATCCATTGCGTGTGATTATCACGGCCGTGGTTTGAATTATCCACTGCGTGTGCTTACCACACCCGTGCTATGAATTATCCATTGCGTGTGATTACCACGACCGTGGCATGAATTACCCAATGCGTGTGATAACCACGGTCGAGTTTTGAATTACTCAATGCATGTGATTACCACGGTCATGGTATGAATTACCCAATGCGTGTGGTTACCACGGCCGTGCAATGAATGATCCATTGTGTGTGATTACCACGACCGTGGTATGAATTACCCATTGCGTGTGCTTACCACGCCCGTGCTATGAATTATCCATTGCGTGTGATTACCACGACCGTGGCATGAATTACCCAATGCGTGTGATAACCACGGTCGAGTTTTGAATTACTCAATGCGTGTGATAACCACGGCCTTAGTATGAATTACCCATTACGTGTGCTTACCACATCCGTGTAATGAAATACCCAAAGTGTATGCTTACCACGACCATGGTATGAATTACCCAGTGCGTGTTATTGCCATGGCCGTTGTATGAATTACCCAATGCGTGTGATTACCACATCCATGGTATTTATTACCCATTACGTGTGCTTACCACACCCATGCTATGAATTACCCATTGCGTGTGATTACCACGACCGTGCTGTGAATTACCCAATGCGAGTGCTTACCACGGCCGAGTTTTGAATTACTCAATGCGTGTGATTACCATGGTCATGGTATGAATTTCCCATTGCGTGTGCCTACCACGGCCATGGTATTAATTACCCTGTGGATGTGATTAACACGGACATGGTATGAATTACCTATTGCGTGTGCTTACCACGACCGTGTTTTGAGTTACCCAATGCGTGTGATTACCATGGCCGTGGTATGAATTAACCAGTGGGTGTGATTAACACGGACGTGGTATGAATTACCCAATGCGCGTGATTACCACAGCCCGTGGGTGAATTACCCAATGCGTGTTTACCACAGCCAGGGTATGTATTACCCATTACGTGTGCTTACCACACCCATGCTATGAATTACCTATCACGTGTGCTTACCACGACCGTGTTTTGAATTACCCAGTGGGTGTGATTAACACGGACGTGGTATGAATTACCCAATGCGCGTGATTACCACTGCCCGTGGGTGAATTACCCAATGCGCGTGTTTATCACGGCTGTTACTGTGGTATGAAATACACAATGCGTGTTTGATTAATAGGAAATCGTATGACAATGCGTGTGATTACCACGGCCGTGGTATGAATTACCCAGCGGGTGTTATTAACACGGCCGTGGTATAAATTACCCAATGCTTGTACTTACCACGGTCGTGCTATGAATTATCCATTGCGTGTTATTACCACGGCCGTGGTATGGTATGGTGTGGTCATTTAGAAGTGTGCAAAGCATTTTGACATTAGATATGATGTACAGACAGGGTGCTGAAAAGTAGGGATCGTCATCTAGACTCTTTAAATAATGATAAATGTAAGTAGTATAGTATCAGTCTAACAGTATATAGCATAGGAGCAGAGAACATAGGCAATATATTGAATATATTTGAACTCTCAATTATTTATTTAATGATATGCAAGCAGTTTTAAAGTCAAAATGAGGTAGGATTAATAATTCGAGTTACTAATGGTAATGCGTTAATAAAACTCCATATTGTCATGTACCCCTTTAAGAAATACAAACACTGATATAACATTTTATTTTCTTGTAAATATATACTTAAAACTGATTATCTATACAGCGATCATTTTAATAAACAAGCGACCGTCACAGGCCGGTTTTTGAAACGGTGAATTGGATAGTCCATAAAGCACATTTCAATTGTGATCATGGCCAAGCGCCTGATCTACGTTCTATAAATAGATATAGAAGATTGGGTTCTCCCTCAATATTGATTACACAATATGCAGGCGCGTCACTCAATCAAAAAACTACCTAAGGGTTATTCTGTAGATATACTGGAGGTGAACGCTTTATGTTGGTATGAGGCGGAGGTAAGAAAGGGATTTGCAGAGGATTAAGGGAGGCATTTTGTAGATTGTCCATGTTGCAGAATTTGAAGAAAAGCGCTTTTTCATTATTTTTATTGTTTAAATCAAGGGGTGTATTCTGGGCTAAAATATAAATAATTAATGTGATCGGGATAGGGTGTGTGTGTGTGTGAGTGGGGAGGGGGAGGTGGGGGAGAGTGGGGTGCGTATATCAGATATATACTATCTGGAATATCCAATTGCTGCCTATTGTTCAATAAGGGACAATTCAACAAGGGTCTAAAAATAAAATAAAAATTGCATGGTGTGTGCTCAAGTTGCTAAGATATACAGTCGTCAAGAAATACATCAAAGAAAAGAGCGTAACTACCTGTATCTTTGGTGAAAATGCATATAGGGAACCTGTAGGCCCTATGTATATAGAGCATGCGTACACATTGAGGGAAAAAAGATATACTAGTAACGTCTTTATTAATATTTATTTTTTCCATATCTGGCTAATTTTTCAACATTTTAGCGTCAAAACAGACCTGTAATTTCTAGAGTTATTTGGGCAATGGTCTCTCAGTTTTATCTACACGTATATAAAAAATAAATAATAACAAACTTTAATTTAAATGGCGCATACTATATATAAAGGCCTGCATTCTATCGAGTTTGCGGAGGCTTTTTTTTTAGGAATAAACATTTAGGCGAAACGTTATTCTGAGTGTTATTACACCCACCCCAACCCTACTACCTTCCCCACCCTTTCCATTTGTGTGCTCTTTTAGAATTTTTAGAGTGTTCGTACCTGTGAAAAAGTTGTAGGATATTAGTAATAACCGGGTGGATGCACACAAAAGCAAATATGCACTTATAATAACTTATTTCACCCATCCACCTGGGTGGCGATGGGACAGCAACGGAGTACCAGAGAAATAGAAAAATGTTTAATTCCTAACCTAGGAGCAACATTTTACAGGGTAGTCCCATTTTTGGTAATATGCTAATCCGAGCCTTTTCTGACCTTACCAGCCCTTTTTTACGATTTTGATATTTCATCTGCACCAGCCACAAAAATAAATAAAATAAAAATGTCTTTTAGGGTCAGAGAAGGCTTGGATTAATATTATACCGGGTTCTGTCTTAAGTCAGTACCCCCAGTGTCAACAGTGTTGGTCTAACTGCGCTCTTCACGCAATATTCGTTCCCACCTGTTACTGGTAAACAGTAACAAGAAAGTGAAAAACCAGCAACAACTATTTTTATTCAAATTGTACAATGAAAAATATTTACTTGCAGAATACACATGAATTAAGATCCCGTATTTCTTTAAAATCCGATTTTAGAATAAAGTCCAAATAATATTGGAAAATGTCCTTTAATTTAAATTGTATAATGTCCCTTTAATCCAATTTTATTTTAAATCATGTCGACATCATCATTATAAAAAGTCATAAGTAACACCACACAGTAAGGAATGAAACATTTTTGAAGGTGATGTTGGGGAAGTGGAGGTGTATCTACTATTAGGCCATATAGGCACGGATCTATACATCAATTTGAAAAATGAAAAAAATAATAATGAAGAAAAACAGTCCAAAAATGGTATAAAAACTGAAGCCAGGGTCAACATTTGTTTATTTTATTTCAGTGCAAGTAATTCACTTTTGTGAAATGTTAATTCTCAAATTGGCCAAAAAATTATTTGTTCAAATACCACACACGTTCTCTGTCAGATATACGCCAAAACGCACCATTGCTTACCTAAGTTAAAAAAACAACAACCGGACCATCGCCCCTCTCCACCTCTTGTCAAGAAATGTTTTCTATTGGAGGTGATTTTTAGGTAAGCGCATGAGGTAATGAGGTAGGCTGCAAGGGATTTGCGAGGTGTGTTGGGTGGGGGTAGAGGAAAAATACACAGGGAGGTATTTCTGAGATTTTTTATAATTTGTTTTTGGGTGGAGGTGGGATGGGTGGGTATTTTGGACTAGAACAGCCATTTCCTTTCAAACAGGAGTTAATTTTCCATTATATGTCATTCAAACTTAGTTTTTGATATGTCAGCTTCAACAGATTCAATCTCAAATAAATAACGCATACACAATTTCAATACACAATCTATTAATAGTCGAAAACAAATTGGATGACGGGTCTCGCGATCATGTTTCACCAATGAATGCCTTCCAGTTTGGTCACGTGTAGTGACTACTGACAGTCGTCTATTTTAATGACGGCTGTGTAGCAGTCTACAATCGGAACACCAAGCCTATTAGTCTGGAATCCTTCCTCTACTGCGCTCGCTGAGAGTAGCGCGCGCAGTAGGGAAAGAGTATCAGACTACTCGCCAATATACTATACTGAAGTGAAAAAGAAACGCAACTCGGGAATTTCCGCTATATATTGTATATACTGCAGACTTAATTCCACATATTATTCCAAAGAAATCCCAAGATATTTTGTAAACAAAAAGTTACAGTTAGTTAGAGAAAGGACACACCTGTGATGTTGTAGACGTTTTAATCACAGTACACTTTGTAACAAGAAATTCATAAATGTTGAAGTTCCTATTTGAAAAATTGAGCCATTTTAGTACTGTATTTAACGTAGAGAGTTTGCAAAATGTTGCATCCTAAATTTGCTCACATGATTCAGCCAAACGAGTACTCTGTCAATAATGAAACTTTGAATGAATACTATTTGCTGTTTTATTTGTTTTTTAGTCTTTTTTTGCGAAGGAAAAGGTCTTTCGTAGACATGTACCATTCGATTAACATCAGCATATTGTACATACAATATATAGTGGAAATTCCCGAGTTGCTTTTCTTTTTCGCTTCAGTATATTTCCGAAGCTTGCCGGTAGCGAGCGCATTAGAGGATCTCCGTAGACTGGTCCCCGATTGTCCTTGACACCTCACTAATGTTGGATTGGACACTAGTCTACTATCTCCGAAGCTTGCCAGAAATCCGCGAGTAGTTACGAGTGGGGACTACTCGCCGAAATCATGGTAAACGGTCTTCCAAACAGCTCCAATGATAGTACATACGGAACGGGAATTCCGGAGATCGACATGGTAATTTGTTTTCGGGCTTCCTCGGCGATGTCCCTTGTCCGGTGCCATTCGCAGCATCTCGATATCCCCGAAGAATGACGGAATTGGCCGATTATGTACGATCAATGCCATCGGAACTATTCGTTGATATCCGCAATCGTTGAGGATAAATCAGTACTGACTAACTGGCTCGTCAGTGACCAATAATCGATAAATACGACTAAATACGACAATTTCAATCGACTTTGGAGTTTAATAGACCTGTACAACTAACTACGGTAACGATTACGGTAAGGATTACGATAAGGAACACCGACTAAAACAGAGGGGTTTTCTCAACAGGCAATACGCCTTGAATGCTCGACCAAGCGTTTGGGCATCACTATATATAGGCCAATGCAATTTATTATTGACACTACATGAACTTGTAGGGAAAAGTGGGGGGTCTGCCACTACTACAAAAATATATAGTCTAACATGTGCTGAAAATAACGTACACTACCATTTAACCAAACAGCCAAGCATCATTATTTTGGAATGTATTAAACTAGTTGGCATACATGATATGATGAGATGGTTTACAGAGCAATATATCATTTTTACAAACGATCAATTATTCACCATGCTTCATTTTCTAAGTCTCACCTAATAACAGAGTATGAGAGTGGACCGTTGAAAAAAACATAGGCATCGTTAAAATAATGCATGAACAAACACTAACCTTTCATAATTATAAATTACTCTATAACGTCCTAAAGACACGGCTCGGAGACAATATATTGGAATTAATGGAAGAGATACATCATACGCTACATTTAAAACATAGCAAACATATATTTAAACAGTACGTAAATCGTCAAAAATGTATACCGCTTAAATAAATTGTGTGTGTTTGTGTAAATAGAAGAACCGGTTTATCGTGCAGGAACACAACCTTTACACGGGCTTATTGTCATATACCGTACTACGTATAAAACGACCAACCAACATGCGAAATGGATTTGAAGGAAGTTTAATTCGGATTTTTTTTTAAAATAATTTCTTCTGCTTTGAACAATAGACACACATACTGTGTCTAGTTATGCTAAAATACAGGTTACGTATTCGCACATTGTATAGAGTGGATAATAGGTGTAGAAATCTGACCAGTGTCAATTTTACCGAAAATGTCATTTATCACGTGACCGTGTCTGGTCGATATTCCTACGCCATAGGGCTGCCATAGGGCTGGCGTTCCTACTGCTAATCTATGAAGTATTGAATTGAATTGGATTTTATAGTCGCACCAACAGCTAAGGTCATATCAGTCCTACGTACAAGGTACAGATCAGACCGAAAACCCCAGAAATTCATTGCTATCATAAAAATTACCAGTACTGTTATTCCCCCAGCAGGTTGTCGGCATGCACTGAAACATGGCTTGGCCTCATTAGCCTGTCCTGGCCTGGCCTGGCCTGGCCTAAGATAAATTGGTCCCTTGGGGCTAGTTTAGGTCAGGCCAAGGAGTCATGGGTTCAAAACTGGGGTTAATGTTTGCTATTCAAGGTCATTTATGTTATTTCTACACGGTCAGTGGCTCACGTTAAGGTTAGCACCTCTCTCATGGGACAATGCAGCTGTACGGAGTATGTTAGGAATTGTACACATTGTGAGGGTTATTCAGAAATAATAATTTGATAGTTATCATGTTGAAGCAACACATTTTTGTCTTCATATTATAAAATGCAACCAGTTTATGATGCAATGGAAACATGTTTTTATTAATGTGAAATAGACAGTTTGAAGCAACACATTTTTGTCTTCATATAGACAGTTTAAAGCAACACATTTTTGTCTTCATATAGACAGTTTGAAGCAACACATTAAAGAGACATCTCTCCAGCTTAAAGGGACATCTCTATAGCTTAAAGGGACATCTCTCTAGCTTAAAGAGACATCTCTCTAGTTTAAAGAGACATCTCTCTAGCTTAAAAGGACATCTCTCTAGCTTAACTGAACATCTCTCTAGCTTAAAGAGACATCTTTCTAGTTTACAGAGACATCTCTCTAGTTTAAAGAGACATCTCTATAGCTTAAAGAGATACCTCTCTAGCTTAAAGGGACATCTCTTTAGCTTAAAGAGACATTTTTCTAGATTAAAGAGACATCTCTAGTTTAAAGAAAAATCACTATAGTTTAAAGAGACATTTCTCTAGTTTAAAGAGTCATCTCTCTAGTTTAAAGAGTCATCTCTCTAATTTAAAGAGGCATATGTCTAGTTTAAAGGGACATCTCTGTAGCTTAAAGAGACATCTCTCTAGTTTAAAGAGACATCTTTCTGGATTAAAGAGATATCTCTAGTTTAAAGAGACATCTCTAGTTTAAAGAGAAATCACTATAGTTTAAAGAGACATCTCTCTAGTTTAAAGGGTCATCTCTCTAATTTAAAGAGGCATATGTCTAGTTTAAACTGGACATCTCTGTAGCTTAAAGAGACATCTCTCTAGTTTAAAGAGAAATCACTCTAGTTTAAAGAGACATCTCTCTAGTTTAAAGAGACATCTCTCTAGTTTAAAGAGAAATCACTCTAGTTTAAAGAGACATCTCTCTAGTTTAAAGAGGCATCTCTCTACTTTAAATAGACATCTTTTTAGCTGAAAGGGACATCTCTGTAGCTTAAAAAGACATCTCTCTAGTTTACAGAGACATCTCTCTAGCTTAAAGAGACATCTCTCTAGTTTAAAGAGAAATCACTCTAGTTTAAAGAGACATCTCTCTAGTTTAAAGAGACATCTTTCTAGCTTAAAGGGACATCTCTGTAGCTTAAAGAGACATCTTTCTAGTTTACAGAGACATCTCTCTAGCTTGAAGAGACATTTCTCTAACTTAAAGAGACATATCTCTAGAGTTTAAAGAGCCATCTCTCTATCTTAAAGAGACATCTCTCTAGCTTAAAGAGACATCAACGTCCGTCCGTTAACATTCGTTTAAATGACGTATTTGCATAAACCGCTTGGCTGATTTTAACCAAACTTCACATGTCAAATTTATACGAATTAGGTCAATGCGACATCCAAGATGGCCGCCATTACCATACATGGTCAAAACAGCTTATTATCAAAAACCACTGAACATATTTTGACAGTTTTTCTTCATTAATGATCGCCAAGACTATATAATGTGTACAAATGAAGTTCCCAGGGTCAACAAAACAGATTTTTTGAACAACTTACCGGTAAAACAGTTTTTTTCTCTGAAACCACAAGGCACATAGCTCTCATATATTACATGTAGCATCAGCTTTTGATCTTCTATCAAGTTTGTTCAAATAGTGACCCTGGGGTCAAACCTGGCCCCGTCCCAGAGGTTACAATGTTTTGCATAGACATATAATCAACAGTTGCTCCCAACAAGGGTAGAGACAAGTAAATGTTGCATTTTGTTGACATAACAATTTTATTTTACTGAAAATCATAAATAGGCTCAGTGGTGCCATTGGTAGACCAAAGCGGCAGACCCTGTTCTAAAATAGTTTTGAAATATGGAATCTTATAGACAAAACAAAACTCATTTTTTCTCTCAACACTATCAACATAACATGATATCATTTTTCCCTAAACAGTTATTTAATTAAAGATTCCATACTTTTCGAAAGAAAACAATATATGCAAAATCACTCTGAAACAAAGTTTAAATGTACATGCTTTAGAATAATAAAGAACTCAGATTTAATAGTGGTTTGATGGATCCCTGGGCAATCATTCATTATTGTAACTTGTTTACAATTCTAGGGAGCTGACCCTGATCTGACCAGACAGAACCCATTAATGTCCCATCGCCTTGAACTACATTTAGAGTTACAAGGTGATTATAATTCGGCCAAATAGTTATATGGTAAAGCAATACGATAGCAACAGGACACGCTTTTAAACACTTAAATATTTTCATTGTTTAAGGCTCTTCAAGCAAATCACAGCTATCTAATATTGACCTTCGTTTTTAAGGTCGACTAGTATTCTAACTTGCATATGCTGTTTAACATTTGCCACCAACACGTTGCATAAACCAACGGTTATTACCACTTTTCAACGTGTCTTGGTCATGTGAAAATCTATTTAAATAAGACACAAAGGTCATTATATCCCACAAGTTTCTATCTTTAAAGAATCTTATTTTTAAATATGGTTCGCATAATTTACTTTTATAACTAACTAAACAATGAAGGCCAAACTAACCAAATTTTGTAAAATGAGGTGTGCACCTTGAAAATTGTCACCGAAGGACCATTTTCAAATTTTTTAGATATGGTAACCTTGAAATTCAGTTTTTAATGTCAGAATATAAAAATGCCCATTGTTGAGGTAAAAGGACAGCTATGCTAAGGTTTGACCTGATAGCTCTTATAGTTTTCGCGTAATCAATGTGGTTCGGGAAAACAAATACAAAGCGAAATAAAAAAAGATCATATTTGATATCAGTTGCTATCATAATTATAAAGTATTTGAATGTGAACACTGCCTCTATTAAAATACCATATGCTCTTAGACTATACACCATTTGAGTTCCCAAGTGTATTGTGTGTTTTTTATTGAATCCGCACCTGTATTTGTTTGTCCCATTAGTGGTCTCTTAATAAATATTTGACTAAAATTCATTTCATCTGCCCATCTATATGCATCAATCATTATATCCATGATATAATCCCATTATATATACAATAAAATGTATGTATTACCAACCCCTTATGCAATATATGCAATCAAATACTATATAGAATATATTACACTACACACCCTACCATCCAGCAACCCATCCACCCTACCAAAATGGAACCACTCACCCTTTCAACCATCCATCCACCTATCCATTTGCCCACTACCTGTTCAATTTTATTTACCATCCATCCACCATCTCACCTTTCCAAAAATATTGTATCAACATATCCTTAACTTATTTATTGAATCATTATCATTGCATTAATATATTGTTGTATATCCTGCCATTCATTTATAAACCACTCAATCGTATTATCAATTTCAAACATTAATTTATTTTATTATTCATATCATCCTTATATATTATCGTATTCCCATTTGCACAAGTTTATGTTCCTTCCTTCTACACGTTTCTCATGATTAAAAGCATTGACATATCATAACCAATGCTAATTCAATGAAATCAAATAACAGGATGAATTATAGTTATCTGAAGTTTAGACCTTTGTGAATGCCCCTCATTTTGAAGTTGGTCAATCGACCTGACTAAGGACATGACCTGGAACAATAACAATTAAGGTAAACAAGTTTTAGGCCAGGCCAGGCCAGGCCAATGAGGCCAGGCTAGTTAGGCCAAGCCATGTTTCAGTGTATGCCGCAGGTTGTCCAGATAAACACTTGTTAATGACCATGATAAATTGCCTGGACAGCATTGCCCAGCCATGTTTTATTACTGCTCACTGATAAGCATCCACAGAGTTGAGTGTGTTATGAGATGATACTGAGACTTGATTATGAAACCAGAGATCTTAGGAGAATAGTTACATCTCTGACAAAAACTTACAAGATGTTATAAAGCGTTCATTTGTGTTTTTCGTTCATATTTAGTGTTCACATAATGATGAGTCTACACATCAAAAACTCTTCAAATGAGATAGAGTATAACTTTGGGAAGGAAAGTCATTTTGAGAGTTTTGAAGAATTGCCATGTTTTGCACCAGTCAAAGCCTCTTCAAAAAAACGTCAGCTTGACACAACACCGCAAAGCGGATTACGAAGAAAACGCCCCTTAACATCGACACCAAAGTCGATACGATGAAATGACCAATTACTTAGATGTAATATAACATAACATGTCATTGTTACGGGACGTGTAAAGAAAAAGGACCCGCATCCCATTTCCTCAAAATAACCCCAGGCCCCGCCACAAGGAAATTGAAATCCTTAATATACGCCCCCTGTAGATACATATACAGGGCATAGATACATGTATAGTTGATGTATAGTTGACTTATGTTTCGTTACAATTGCCCACAAACTTCATAAATGCATTGCTATACCTATTTTAACACTTATCAATTCATATCCTCCAACAAATGGAACATTTTAGATCCGCCCATGCAGATACATTATAGATACATGTATAGTGTGTGTCACATCGTCTTCTTTCACTTACCCAGAATCTTGATTAGATGATTAAATTGAGCGTTTTACATGTGATCATAACTAAAATATTCTAAAATCCTAGATCCACCTCTGCATATACGTTATAGAATCATACATAGTGTATGTCATATTGTCTTTTTACTTACCAAAAAGCAATATCATGTATGTGTATTTAATACATGTAACTTTATTTGTGATTGCTTTATTTAACACTTCAACAAGTCATATCTATAGAATGCAGAATAGTTTGTAAAATGTGACAATAGCAAACAAACATATATTCATTGAGCTTAAAAACACCTGGTGTATATAGTTTCAATATCATTTACATGCAACAGTTAAACTAAGGTTTCGACCTTTTAAATTGTCAAAAACACTTATTAAAAAACGTTTTTCTCAATAATCAATGTTGAGAGTTTCATTTGATGAAGTGAATATGAAATGATTTATACCCACAACTGATTTTAATATAAGATATTAAAGGGACACATGGCAATCTTGTTGAGTTTTTATCAAGCATTAAAATTGGCGATTCAATTTATTAATAAAGAATCATTTGACTTTAAACCTGCTTGCATATAAGTCAATACAATTTTGAGTTTTCAATTTATCTTTTTATATTTTCATAGGTTAAAATATATTATTGGTACAATATAATCAACAGTTAGTGATTTGCAAAATGAGTTTTCTTTATACTCTTCTCATAATTAATATTAATAATTGAACAAATGCAAGTAATGTAGAAAAACTAATGGGACACCGCGAGTTTAAAAAAAAAAGATTGCCGTGTGTCCCTTTAAACTTTGATATAATCTGTTGTTTCTGATGTTTTTTTTAAGCCTTCGAGTATATAATTATATTGATGTGGTTAAATGAGGGTTATATATATTGATGTGGTGAAATGAGGGTTTTAAGTATATATATTGATGTGATAATGAGGGTTTCTAAATATGCATGCACATTATGTACATCAATAGATTTATACTATATTACTACAAAGTGTACTTATTTTTGATAATGTTATAATTACTGAGAACTGTCAAAGATTTGACAGCAAAATACAATTATTAAAAATACAATCTAAGTTGTTGTATACTATTAGTAAGTAAAACAATATTTTTTCATTTTACAGCAACTGATACAATTTCCATTTGCATTAAATAAGTATATGCTAGTAACACTATATATAAAATAAACTGAATATTTTCATCAAGTACATTGTTTTATTTCATGAAAGTGTCCATTTATACTCGATCTTATGAGCCTCTCAGATATGCCAGCTGTTCCACATTAGCACTGGCTGCTTTTATTGCAGTTAATTTGTTAGGGGTCATTAAAAGTCTGCTACCTGGTGAGATTGTAACTGTATCATGATTTTATCTCTGGCTACGGTGGCATAGAGGTGACATGTGTATGTTTGTATTTATCTCGTGCGCACGAGATACTAAGTCGTGCTCACGAGATACTAAGTCGTGCGCACGAGATAACTAAGTCGTGAGCACGACTTACTAACTCGTGCGCACGAGATACTAAGTCGTGCTCACGAGATACTAAGTCGTAAGCACGAGATACTAAGTCGTGCGCACGAGTTACTAAGTCGTGCTCACGAGATACTAAGTCGTGAGCACGAGATACTAAGTCGTGCGCACGAGTTAGTAAGTCGTGCTCACGAGATACTAAGTCGTGAGCAACACCAGAGTTATGGCCCTTGACAGTCAAAATTAAGGCATTTTATATGGCAAATTTGTGGCACGCGCTGCTCCTTTACTAATTGGCATACAGTCACCAAACTTCACATAATTGTTTATTTGGATGAGTTGTTGTGCACCTGGGTTTTATTTTTTATATCGCACCAGTAACACCAGAGTTATGGCCCTTGACATAGTCAAATTTCTCTGTTTCTGACAAGGCGGTATTGGGGACATCGGTGTCTAGTTATTCTAAGATCCGTGATTTTATTTTTATTTTTATAACAGGGATACAAAAATCTAGTGTAGGATTTTTTTTTCAAAATGTATACCCAGAAACCTTAATGTTCTAATTTTCTCATAGTAATTGGATTGGTATTATTTATTAACAGGTGTGGAAGCGCGGACTGCTAGAAGATTTCGTCGACGGACTTATTTTGCAGCTGGACCAAACTTTATTTGGCATCTCGACGGATACGACAAACTGAAACCTTACGGACTGTGCATACATGGATGTATCTGTGGGTTTTCTAGGAAAGTTATATGGCTAAATGTATACCATACAAACAACAATCCAAGAATTGTCGCTGGGTATTTGCTGGAAGTGTTAAATGAGTACGGTGGCACTCCTAGGATAATTCGAGGGGATTTTGGAACAGAGAATGTAGTAGTGAGAGAAATACAAAGGCATTTGAGGGCTGATGAAAATGCTTACATCTCAGGCTCAAGCACACTTAATCAGCGGATTGAGAGCTGGTTGGGCTACCTTCGACGCCAACATATTCAGTATTGGATGGACACATTCAAAACCCTCCAAAATGCAGGAGACTTTTCAGGGAGCGACTCAGACAAGTGCATTGTGCAATTTTGCTACATGTCTTTACTACAAGTAAATATAATCTTTTCAATTCTAGAATGTATTTTATGGCCGCGTGTATAAGAAGTAAGAAAACTACACTGTTCAATAAGCATTTGTCATGTTTCTGGTTCTATTTAAAATGCTTTTATAATAATTTGATTTTTCATAATCAATTCAAATGTTTCATTTACTATTTTCTATTTGACAACTGTACAAACAATACCAATTCAGGCAAGTTCGCCTGAACCAATATCTTTTTACGGTAATCCATCCATCATTGGCCCGATGTGTTATCGTGTTATTTCGGAAGACGTTCGTTAGTCACGGAAATTCACCAAGTAAGCAATACGACCAATCGGAACTGCCTCGTCGGATTCCGTCACTCGGGATTCCGACTCGGAGAGTACTCGTGGCCATATTGAACTATTTTCAAGAAACGACAACTCTGTAGTAGCGACCTCTTCAATTATAAGATAAACAAAATGGCAACTGCTGGCAAGTTCCGAAAATGCGGTACATATTTATTTGTTTTATCAGGGCGTATTCATAGAGATTCCTGATATAATAATTTATTCATACTTAGGTAAACAATATGGTGATTCCAGTCAAACGTAGGCGCTTCTTAGTTTATAAAGAGGTTTCACCTCTTCTTCATCTAAAACTAAAAGTGCGAGCACATGGGCATCATGATCATGGTCCACACCAATATATACAGGGCAGGGTAGAGCAGGGGTGTCATTAAATTTATAAGAAAGCCATGTCCAAGAATTTTCATCATAGGCAGTTTTATCAGCACTTGATCTGATAAGCCATCAGATGACTGCGCCAATAGATACTAAGATACTAATAAGAAATTTACATTGATTTATATAGGGAGAAATCAAAAAACGATTTAAAATTGAACTTTCTTATTAACTTTATATACCATCCGGCATATGGCCTTAATGGTTAATTTAATTCCTTTAGGGTGATACTTTTTTCATCAAAATAGCTCAATATTTGGTTGCTTCAATTTTCGTTTGAAAAATACCACTAGTTTCTGCTCTATTCTTATGTACAAATTTTGTAAATAACGTTAACCATCAGTTTTTACTCACTATTTTCTTAAAATTATGTCTAAATTAATACACCATCCGGCATATGTTTTAAAAGGTGTAATCATGTAGATTCTAAATATATAATCTGATTTAAAATAAGTTATTGTTTTATTGCTTCAAAATTCATTTGAAAATGGCCGTTTAACGTGTTTCTCTATTATCGCGATACAGTATTGCATTCGTTACTTATAAGTATGGACTATGATAGAACAACAAAATAAACTCATGTATTATGAGGTAGCGAAAAGGTATTCGTTTGATATATTGTAGATAAAATATTGAAATTTAATTATTTTTTTTTAACAAACAAAATACACAATAAATCTAATGATATATTTAAAAACTGTCTATGGAAATGAAAAGGTATTGTCTATTCCGGGGTTTGATTTAATCAATTTTGAATATACATATCGGTGTCACAAATCTGTGTATTTAAAGGATTAATGACACGCGTCATTATTACGAGCGCGTAGTTAGGTGTCACTTATTCAATATTCATGCTATGGTTTTGTTTATTGCACGCACATGATATTTGCCTGACACGTGTCGAATTAAATTTGTGCACGTGGTATAATTCTTAAATGCATATCAATTTTAAACTAACTATGGAACAGTCATGCAAAACACCTCGTAAAGGAAGAGTTAATTACAAGACACTTAATGAGGGAAACGCAATACCAATATGTATTCGAAAATGTAGACGCAGTGTCAAACCAAATGTTTTACCTGAAACATATACAGTGGAAAGGATAATATTAAGGAAAAAATTGCCAGAGGTAAGTAACACTTAATTTGTTAGAAATATAAAGTAACGATAATTTTGATGAAATATATGAATTAGCTACATCAAATAAGGTAGATCCTTCTAATTTGATGATTCTTTGTTCAGACTTATTTTTACTTTTTGCATAAATTATAAAAAAAAAAATCATTGGGTTTATATTTCACAAACATGTGCACATCCTGCATCTTTCAATATTGACATGTAATACATTAATTACATATAACAATATGCGATCGAGATTGAAGATATTTGCAGTATTGTCTAATTTCATTTTACAAAGTAATGTCTATATATATACGGAATAGATTCAATAACTATTATTTTACAAATATAGCATGTTTGTTTTACAGTTAAATTTTAATATTGCCAAAATATAACATAAAGTGTTCTGTTACTAATTAATTTGTTCCCGCAACATCACATAAAACTGCGCATTAGGGGTTCATTAATTCAAGTGTTATCTGGTTATAATCGCTGTTTATCTCACTTGATAATAATTAACTCTCCAAATTATCATGCTTATCAATGCATATTTGCATATTCCAATATGTAACTGATTTATAAAATAATCGTTTAATATATGGGGAAAATATTAAGATTTTAGATACTTGTATATAAGCTATCTTTTCATTTGGTTACTCGGAAGATATTGTGCAGCATATATGTACTAAAATAAAATAAAAATGATGTATATAAACTCGTAATCATAAAAGACCAGACACATGCCGATGTGGCCGTAGTTCTATATCTCCCTGTATTAATAAGGCACAGATGACTGATTTTATAATGAATGCATGCATTTATAAATCATTAAATGTAAATCTACGTGGCCGTTTCATTAATCACACTTTCAATCACTATGTTCGTAGAAAAAGATTTTAGACGAAAGTTGATATTAAACATGTTAAGCGAGATATTAAACATTCATTATTTAACCGATTTGCTAAATATTTAAACTATAAAATATTAATTTATTCTAGAAAACAGAAAACAAGTTTCAATAAAAATAAATAATAAATAAAATAAATTTGTTAAACAGTATAGCGAAAATATTTAACAAAGTCGGTGTTGAGAGAGAATGAATGTCTTTGTGTTAACGTCCCTGTACGCTTTAAAGTGAAGTCCGTAAAGTTGACGTTGTTCCTAGATTTTGACGTTACATAAACGTAGCGAACATTGTGCGCAACGTCTTAGTATAAGGTTAAAAACTGTATTTGATTATACTTTATTGTTTTAGGGAGAGCGTGTCCTCGTGAAGTGGGAGGGGTATCACCCCCAGGAATCTACATGGGAACCGGCCAGTCACATTTCTGATGAACTTCTAGATTCCTACATGTGTCCGTCTGTGTGCAAGACTCGTCTTGGATCCGCTGCCCGCATTCGTCGAAAGGTTTGGTGGAATAGGAAACTATAGTGGCCAAGGCGTCGAAAAAATGAACGACCAGATTAAACTTATCCACCAAAGGCGGAGCAACAAGTTCGACCAAACCATGGATGACCTAAAGATTCGAAAACGAATGGAGTACTCACTGGATGCGGGTTGTGAAAGGATTAAACAGAAGTACAGCAAAGTCAACACTGAATGGTGGGGTGAAATTAAACGGGACAAATCAGCATCGAAGAAAAGAAGAATAGAATTTGGAATAAAGAACGCACATACACAATTTGAAAAGGAAAATGAAATACCCATCAACGAAATGACAATTCCGGAAATAAGATCAAAACTGAAATCGTATGGAATTAACACGAAAGTTCGGAAAATTGACAAATTGAGAGAAATGCTGCACATAGCAATTGATGCTCCACAATAACGTTAGTGCCAGTGATAGATGATAAGGAATATGTAAGAAAGAAATGCCGTAGATATATACTGATTAAAATTGATAAAATATGTGTGTATATAATATACTTTTATCACATGACATTGCTCATGTTGTTTTCAATTTAATATAACCATATTCTAATTCCTTATAGCACACACGTGTACTATAAAAAACGTGAAATGACGTAACGTCACTTAGCAATCTCGAACGTTACTAAGTAATCACGACGTCGTTTAGCGCCAAAAGACGTTTACTAAGGAAAATTACCATTTTTCAGGCGTTTTGTAATGTGATAAAAAGAATCTTACACTCGTTGAAATTTGATATAAACTTTTATTAAACTCGTTTATGAAATATTATTTAACTCGCCAAATTAAGGCTCGTTAAATAAAATTTCAAAAACTCGTTTAATAAAAGTTTATATCAAATAACAACTTATGTAAGATCCTATATATATAAAATTGTACAGCATATCATGACCAATTCATTTACATGTATATTTGAAACGTATTTATTTAGATTAAATTATGTTGAGATAGTCAATGTATTGTATATATTTATTGTATTTAATACGCTATATTTATTAGTCCCTTACCGGTTTTAGAAATTATTCTTAATTATTATCTGCTAATCTATTTACTGCATACATTTAATTATGCTACATGTATAATACACAAGACAGCACGTGTACAGGTGCCATTTGTATGTTGTTTCCTTTTTATATTTCAAACAGTGCAATTGCAATCACAATAAAAGACAACGTATGTTTAGATAATTAAATAAGTTTGAGGCAAAATGTGTTTTCTTCTTATTTATTCATTCTATATCCGAAATATCAAGTTAAATTGAATTCTGATCTGATGATATCACCAGCACAATTAATATCGATTGTTTTTATTTATCGGTATACATGTATTTCCAATTAGCCATACCACCGTCTAAGATAAGAAACAGTCGCATCAGAGATCTGGCTTGTTGTGTGTTATAGTGGCCCACCAGGGGAGAAAACACTGATACTGAGATTTACTTAATCAGAGTATTTGCATAATTGCTTCCCCTGATAACGATGAAGTAAACTCTTCCGTATGCGGAACCCAGAGCAGAATAGCCGGGTATTTCTATTGATACTTGTATAAAATGCTAGTAAAAGTATTCATAATAGCCAGGTAGACCAGTCAAAGTAGCAGGGAGAATCCCTGCCTCCCACCTCTTAATGACACCACTGGTAGAGTCGTCATTTGAGGAGTGGAGACTTGCTTTAGTGGCACGGGGATATGGGAAAAAGAAACGCGCAATAAAGGGAACACTGTCTGCCTGGAACAACAAGGAACACCACCAGAAACACTCCCACCCGTAATTAATGGAACCCAGATAGTTAGAATATGTCTGTGAAAATTCCTTAAACAGGTCTTAAGACTTAAAGGGGTTGATGCACTATTTTGGAACAGGATTGATTTAAAAGGACTTTGAGAAACTTGGAAAAAACTGAAAGAATTTTCAAAATGTCATGAAAAATAAAGGAGATGTGACCTATTGAAAATTTGCAAAGAACATAAATGGAGGCGGCCATCTTTGAAGGATGACGTCATCGCGCCGTTTTACCATATATGGCATATTGACAAAATGTATTTTAAAGCAAAGAAAACCACTGCAAATTGATTAAAAATAAATATACAGATGTAAAATGTATACATATTAGTATTATTTTTCATTTGCAGTGATTTTCTTTGCTTTAAAAGACATTTTATCAATATGCCATATATGGCAAAAAGGCACGATGATGTCATCGTTCAAAGTTGGCCGCCTCCATTTATGTTTCTTTGCACATTTTCAATAGGTCATATCTCCCTTACTTTTCATGGCATTTTGATAATTCTTTCAGCTTTTTTCATGTTTTTCAGAGCCCTTTAAAATAAAATGTGTTTGAAAATAGTGCATCAACCCCTTTAAAACAGCGATCATTTTAATAAACAAGCGACCGTCACAGGCCGGTTTTTGAAACGGTGAATTGGATAGTCCATAAAGCACATTTCAATTGTTATATTGATATATTTAAATACATAGATTTAAAACTGAATAAAAAGTAGAAGTTATTTATACATGTGGATTAACCTAGAAAGTGACTGTGAAGTTATTAATAATATGTGTGGATTAACACTGAAAGTCAGTGACGATGAAATCATTTGTACAGACGGAATTATGCTGAAAGAGACAGTGACATGGTTTATCACTGCGACTTGATACTAAAAGGGATGTTGAAATTGTTTATTTAGTGGGATTTACACAAAAAGAGACAGTGAAATTATTTATACGTATGGATTTATCCGGAAATTGACAGTGAAGATTCTAAACATGCGGATTTACGCTGAAAGCAACAGTGACGTTTTTATGTGGATTTACACTGAAGGATCAGCAACGTCATTTATATATGTGTTTTTTTTTTTATATATTTTAGGAACATAACCCATACCGTCGCAAGCGTGTTTTTTTTAAAATTGAGAAAAAATGCAGTAAAACATTCATTTCATAATTCTATCTTTGATAATGTTTACAGTAACTTATGTCAACCCATGCATTTAAAAGCGTTCTTATATTTTCTTTTTCATTTTTTTCTTTCTATTGACTATTTTTTTCTAAAATTGATAAGTGAAGTTACTATATATGCAAATTTATCCTGAAATTAACAGAGAAGTCCCTGAATTCACCTGAAATTAACACTGAAGTTACTATGTATGCACATTTTTACCCTGAAATTAACACTGAAGTTAATATATACACTCAACAAAATTCCTAATCATTCACCTAAGTTTTATGAAATTATTACCTTTTACACAAGATTTGTATTCATGTAAAATTAATCAAATCCTCGTTCAATGTTTGATATATATTAACTGAAAATTTGGTAAAGATATTTAAATTATTTTTGAAGAAACAATGCATTATATTATAACACCCTCGATCCACAAAGTCACATACTTTTGCATTGAATTGTAAGGGGAATGACCTGGCTTAAGTGACAGTCAAGTGTTTTAAAAACCAATATGGTAATAAAGAAATGGCAAACATAAATAAATGACCTATAAAATCATTTCATTAGACATATAACATGTATGTAATGAGTTCCTTTCCGCGACTTTTCGTCTGCGAGTGCATGTTAAATCTTCAAATTTCAATAACGAGCACTCTTCTATGGGATTTCCATTGTGAGTCTGACATTTTGTAATTTTTGATTTTGGGGGTTCGCGACTTTAACATGTCCTAATTTCACTGGTAGTTGTATGATTTTTCTGAAACTTTCAGGACCTTTTACTAAATAACTATGTTATTCAAAACAAGTAAAACCGAGAGGAAGATATTCCAAGAAAAGAAAATATTTTATAAAACTGAGGTGACCGATTAGGAATTTTGTTGAGTGTATATATGCGACGAAGTTATTTATATTAATATTATATGCAAATTCAACCTGAAATTAACAGTGAAGTTACTATAATGTGGATTTACATTGGAAGAGACGGTGACATCATTTATATGTTGATTTACGCTGAAAGAAACGGTGATGTCATTTATTTTATATACGTGGATTTACGCTGAAAGAGACTGTGACGTCATTAATTACGTTGATTTACGCTGAAAGAGACGGTGACGTCATTTATATACGTGGATTTACGCTGAAAGAGACCGTGACATCATTTATATACGTGGATTTACGCTGAAAGAGACCATGATGGTTTATATATACCAAATTAGTTCTGTTTAAATTGTACAAAACAAATGAACGGGACAGTCACTATTTTTTTTTAATGCTGCCTACAGATACACCGTATGATACGTATCTAGTAGAAGGTTGCAAGCCATTGTTAAAGCAGAGGAAATTATTTTTAGTATTTATAGAAACAGGTTACACATTTTATATAACCATACCTAGAAGTTACTGGGCTCAAAAAAAATTAAGAAAGGTTACATCTGAATCGGGGAGCAGTGCCCTAAATGTTTAATATGCTGAGAAGGTTGATTCCGATTTACTGCATCCGTGGCTTGGATGGTTTGAAACCTCGCCTCTCTCACTGCGAGTTGGAATAAATAAGAAAGCGTGTCCTTTCAGATGGGCAGAAGGTATACACTACTATTTCTACCCAGAATTATGGCCTAACATGTGCTAAAAATGATGTAAATCATTTAAACACCCAGCCAACCGATT
This sequence comes from Cyrtodaria siliqua, assembly GCA_037043455.1. Classification (NCBI taxonomy): domain Eukaryota; kingdom Metazoa; phylum Mollusca; class Bivalvia; order Adapedonta; family Hiatellidae; genus Cyrtodaria; species Cyrtodaria siliqua. The sequence goes on along the minus strand of JAWPHD010014267.1, from coordinate 27,630 downwards.
TACTGAACCACCAGATTCATGTTGATGACCCTCATGTTACGGATGTTGCCAGCTATCTGTCAGATGACTCCCATCAGCCAACTCACATCTAAATCATTTCATGCTTAAATGTTATATTAATTGCATATATAAAATTATGTATTTATTAGGCACATATTTTTATTTGCTTTATATTATAAGCACAACAAATAGGCGTCAGAGTTGTTATTAGTAGCCAATTGCCGATCAAAATTATCGGTTAAAATGGTGTTATCATCAGTTATTTTTGCCTCAGCTTGTACTTGCAATATGTGACACTAACTTCCTTGATCCCTCATCAAATCGTTTGGAATTCAAAATTAATCCCTGTTGCCAGGGCTAAATCTAGTTTAACTACTTTGCTGTGAAATTAGAAACTTCAGTTTAATTTTTTAGTTCATTTGCTCTTAGTACAAACATGTACCACTTCTATGGTGTAATCGGTAAACACGTCTATCCTTTTAGGGTAGAAGACCCAGGTTCAAATCCTGGTGGGAGTAAAAATTTGTTTGGAAAAAGAGGCGGATTAAGCATTTTTTTAAATATTTCTAAATTTTGAATTTAATTCAATGTAATCAAATTCAATTTAAACAATCGAATATCATAAGTTACAGCATGTCTGGAAACAACCACGAGGGTAAGAAGCTATTACAAGACAATGGCCCATTTAGCAATAAAATCTTTCATGAGGCCCTCTTTTCTTCTTTGAAAGCCGTTTCCCTCTTTTGGATTTGCAATAATGAGCCTCTTATAAAATATTTTACCTAATATTGTAATGCATTGAATGCTCTTAGAAGACAGTGGCCCAGTTAGTAAAATTATCTTCCCTGAGCCCCTCTTTTCAATTCATCATCTTTAAGACCCTATTATATTACCCTTTGGTCTTAAAATGAAAAACAATGTTATTTAGCTACAATAATAGGTCTTTTTTAAATATGTTTACCATATATTTACAAAAATCTTCCCTGAGGCCCTCTTTTGTCCATATTCTTCCCTTTTTGCTATGACCTTTGGTTTTAGCGCAGGATGAAACCTAACATGTGATGTCGACCAGTTTTCAAGACGTTTACACAATGACATCCATAAACTCTTCTAACTACATTCTTTTCTTTCACGACTGTTATTATATTTATAATCTCATTTTAACCGGGTATGTCTTTAATTGAAATGTTGAAAAATAATAGCTCCGTCGTTTCACTGGGCGCTTCTGAGAGCTGAGATCAATACCAAGAATGGAAGTTTATAACAATTATGTAAATATATATCCATTTTTAGATATCATACAGTAGCTTTTTTCAGGTTTAATCTTCATTATTGTGATCTTTATTTTTTCAAATTGACTACTGTTCGCATTTAGGCAAAATAAAAAAAAAGTTAAAAAATAAAAAGAAAAAAAAAAGAGACAAAAAATGTGAAATACGGTATACAAAATGCAAAGTCTTATTATGAAGGACTAGTGCTAGGTAATGTGGAAAAAAACAATAATAAATGTATGAATTGAATTGAAACGAATGTTGTTTAACGGCTCATCAACACAGTATAGGTTATTTAGAGCTGCCTCAGAGAGAGGGGAAGGATACATAGGAATCCGGGAACCGTGCCCTACTTTTTATTATCAAATAGATTCCTATGGTTCTTTAACGTGCTCGGAGGATAGACCGATACGGTACTGCCCGGTTTACGTCCCCATCCGACGGAAGAGGCTAAGGGAAAGTGTCTTGGTCAAGAACACACCGACTAAACTCAGTGGCGCCACGGAGGATTGAACCCGGGGCCTCCAGTTACAATCCGCCGCGCTACCGACTGCACAAGCCAGCACTAAAGAATATTTTTTGTTTCAAAACCCAGTGTAAAACCCACATTGTCAATACATACAGACATGCTTTACACAGGTAATTTTAATGTTATAGTATCAAAAATAAACATTGTTTCATGCTACACTGATTTTTTCTCATATTTTGTTTTTGGAAAGAGAAAAAAACAATAACCCATACTGTGTAATAATCTGTATATAAATCCATTATCAAAGGACAATGTTTTAGGATAGTTTTAAAGGATTAATATACACAACTTCGAAAATTATTATTTTTTCTATAAAAAACAACAAGAAGGTTGATTAAGAAAGATCAAGATATAAGCAAGGGTATGTTATTTCTAATTAGTAAGCTAAGCTTTGCATGTCCCAGAATGAAAACATTAAGTTTATTTGCTACAGTTTGATACTGGAAAAATCAACTAAGTAAATTATCTCTATACTCCAGTTCCACAGATAGCGAGGTATTGACTCCACATGGTTTCAAACTTATTCATTTTTAAGTTTTTTTGTTTTTAACATTTTATTTCTTTTCAATACAATAATGTACAACAGCTATAATTATGAAATTATATTCAACAATTAATTACAATATAATGTATTGAAAAGAAAACGTTTAGTTTTAATAGAAATATATAGGGAGAAAAAGGTTGATGATAGAAAGATAGTAAAAAAGAAGAGTATAGTATGAGTATAGTAAGAGGTATATCTATGGAAAGTGATCGTTACTAATTAACCTTCTATCTCTATTTTATCTCTCAAATGTCAACAAAGTTCCATTTGGCATTGTGTTGTTCAAGTTTGTTCTTAGAAAATGCAATAATTTCCTCAATATCTTTCCTATAATGCAAATATCTCATAAAGCAATCAATATCAGGGATGGTTTTATAATACTTGTTTCTGTATAGAAAGTATTTTGAAATAATAATAATAAAGTTCAAAATACTAGCGTTTCTGTTGTTTTTACATATTAAACCAAATGATACAGTCTTTAAATCAAAAGTAATTTGAAACCCTTTGCTTTGTAGAATTTGTTGTAATTGTGACCAAAATATCTGGCTTATATGACATTCCCAAAAGAGATGTGTAATCGTTTCCACATGCATGTTGCAAAAGTCACAAAGACTTGAATTCACTAGCTTGCATTTGTGTAGTAGTTTATTGGAAGGTAAAATTCGAGTAAGATATTTATACTGAAATGCTCTTAATTTCGTATCTATAGTACATCGAAAAGGTATTAAATAAATTTGTTTCCACTCTAAATTTTCAAATATTTCTTCCCATTTACTCTGAGGTTTTTTAATTCTTTTTTGACATTTGTTTTCTATTAGTAATTTATATATTAATCCATTAACCTTATTTCCTTCAAGAACTTTGTTTATTAAAGATTGATGTATGTTTTCCATGTTGTTTATTGCTTCTGTCTTGAGTTTTTCTTTCCAGTCAGGTGGTATACTTGTAATAAGTGAATGGTATTTTAAAAAATCTACTTCGCTAATATCATAAATTTGTTTGAATTCAGGAAATGTGAAAAAATCTTTTATTTGTATAATCGTATAACTGTTCAATATATTTTATCCCTCGATTTTCCCATGTTTTTAAATATGTTGGTTTGCCATTGATTTTAATTGCTGAATTGTTCCATATTATCTCTTTGGAAATGTTGTCTGTAGTCTGCCTAAAATTCACATATGCCCAACTTTCTATTATTTCTGTAAGAAACGTTCCCCTTATTTTTAAACGTTTTACATCTGTATTATTTAAATTACCTTCAAAAAGCAGTTTTCCTCCTAATTTATTTATTTCATTTACATATAGTTCTTTCCAATGTCCTTTATTACTATCATCTAAAATTCTCTTAATCCAACTGCATTTTAAAGAATTAAGATAAAACTCTATATTAATCATTTTAAGCCCTCCATTTTCATAATCTTGTATAATGGTTTCTCTATTTATCTTATCTGGTTTATCGTCCCAAAGAAAACTGAAAGTAGCTTGAGTTATTTTTTTCATGGTATCTTTTTGTGGGTTTTCAAGAACTGATAGTGGATATATGAGTTTAGGTAGAGCAAACGTTTTTATAACTGTGATTTTTCCCAATAGTGATAAATTGTACTTTCGCCAACTATTAAGACACGTATAAAAATCTTTTATTTTTGGGTCTAGGTTATATTCATGCATTTTCCCTTTATTATTTGTAAAAACCATCCCTAAAGTAGTTGCTTTGTCTGATGTCCATGTGAACTTTTTACTCTTACACAATTCGATATTACTTTTAGCTAAAGACCCTGCGCGTAGAACAGTTGACTTTTTTGTATTAAGTTTTAAACCTGAAATTCCTCGAAAGTCTTCTATAACGTTAATTAAATTTTCAAAAGATCTACGTGACCCGTCTGTGATAAAAGTAGCGTCATCAGCAAATAATGTCTGTTTAAGTTCTTGGTTTGTAATTCTTATACCATTAATAGTTTCATCTTGGGCGACTGCAATAGACAATATTTCAATAGCTATAATAAATAAAATTGGAGATAATGGGCATCCTTGTCTTACCCCCTGTTGTACTGTAAATCCTTCTGACATGTGACCATTATTTGAAACACAACTTTGTATATTATTATAGAATAATCTTATCCAGCCTACTAGAGATTCTCCGAAGTTAAAATACTCTAAGCACTTAAAAATAAAATCATGATTTAAACTATCGAATGCTTTTTCAAAATCTGCAAAAAATAAAATGCCTGCATTATCATTATCGTTTAAAAATTCTAGTACATCAAAAAGCATTATAATATTTTCTCCGATATACCTACCTTGTATGAACCCTGTTTGAGCTGAACTTATAATAGACGGAATAACATGTTTAATACGATTTGCTATTGACTTTGTTGCAATTTTATAATCTATATTTAGTAACGTTATCGGTCGCCAATTTTCTAACTTGGTTAATTCTTTATCCTTTTTCGGTAGCAATGTAATAATTCCTTGTCTTTGTAATGTAGTTAAACTTCCTGTGTCGTACGAGTGATTTATTGACTTTATGAAAAATGGTTTAATGTCGTTCCAAAATATTTTATAGAATTCGGTTGTAATTCCATCAGATCCTGGACTTTTGTTATTTTTCATTGCCTTAAGAGCTTGAGCACACTCATATTCGGTTAGTTTTCCTTCACAAATATGTTTCTGTTCTTCGTTAAGTTTTTCTACATTTGCATTTGGAAAAAAAATTCGCATCGATTCTATAGTTTCAATTCGTTTATATAACTTTTCGTAATAATCCTTGGTTTCTGTCAAAATATCCTTATAATCTGTTACTTCTGCATCATCTTTAATAAGTCTTGTAATTGTTTTCCTTTCTGCGTTTCCTTTTTCTAAATTTGAGAAATATTTCGTATTTTTTTCTGCCCCTTCTATGTATTGCGCCTTAGACCTTAAAATAATTCCATCTGTATGTTTTTCTATTATTTTCTTCAATTTTTGTTTTTCTACATTTAAAAGTTCTAATAATTCATTATTATTTATATCGTCTGCTAGCTTTTTTTCTATTTTATCGATTTCCGCAGTAACATTTTTCTCTTCTTTTAAATCTTTCTTCTTTTTAGTTGAACAATATTTTATAGTTTCGTTTCTAATCGATCCTTTCATTATTTCCCATAACGTGTTTGGGTTGCAGTCTTTATTTATTTCCGTTATTTCTTTAATGCCTTCCCGTATATTTTTTTGATAATCCTTGTTGAGAAGAACGCTGTTATTAAGTTTAAAATATCCAGGTCCCCTTGGGTGTTTTGACAAATTTATATTAAAATATACAACAGAGTGATCTGAGCGTAGTCCAGCGGAGATTTTACATTTCGAAACGTCATTGACAATATTTGTAGATATCAAAAAATAGTCAAGCCTACAAAATATAGGAGGCTTGTGGTTTGAATGCCAAGTATAGTGAGTGCTATCGTCGTTTAATATTCGCCATATATCATTCACGTCATAGTATGAAATAATATTATTAACCTTATCTCTAGTTTTTCGATTTCCCTCTTGATTACCGTTTTTTTTATCCTTTTCGATATCAATGACGGTATTAAAATCCCCCCCAACTATAAGCGTTTCCCCTTCATGTTCACTTATAAAACTCTCAATGTTTTCAAAGAATGTAACGTCATCACTATTTGGACCATACACATTTAAAAGTAAAACCTCCCTATTTTCAACATAAATTTTTAATGCATGAAGTCTGCCTTCAACAATTACCTGATGTTCTATAACTTTATATGAAAAATTAGAATTAAGAAGGATGCCCACACCTTTGCTATTTGTGCTATTGCCACTAAAATATGCGTCATGACCCCATTCATTTTTCCATTTGTCGTAATGGTTCGGTGAACAATGTAATTCTTGTAAAAAACATATAGAGTTATTATTTTTCTTAAGCCATTCGAAAATTTGTCTTCGTTTCTTGGTTTCACCAAGACCTTTAACATTAAAGGTACATATTTTGATATTCATTTAAGATTAATAAAATTGAAGATATCTGTATGCTTCGAGAAAAAGAAACATAGTGTAAGGTATACATTGCGTCCGAACACCCTCCATAGAAAGCCTTTAGTGAGACGAGTACATAAGAGAAGAAGGAAATAGAATATGGGTTATGCATGAGTGACGTCAAAACAAGAATATGTCCAATTAACAAAAATATGAACATATTGATATGAACAAATCCCGTATAAAAGAATAAAAGGATATGGACTTTTGCCTTTTTCTTAAATATCTCAACATATTTACACTATACATATATTCAAGTCTAAACTCTATATACCCGCAATGCACATTGTGGAATTCATTTTCTAGTTTGAATTAAAACAACATTGTGCAGTAGAACCCAACATACAAAAGCATTAAACATTCAACCTAGAACCTGTTATATATAATTGTTATACGTGTTGTCAGTCATCTGTAAAAGTTCATTTCATCTAATAAATAACCTGTTATATGAAATCATTTCGAATATAACCGTTTGTCTTTTATATCAGTTCATTTTATTTTAATCAGCAGCCTATACTATGGGTTATCTGAGATTATTAGCCATTCAATCAAAAAGCCTATAATATACTATACTTTATACCTTTTTCAACAATCTACAATATACAATTATTATATATTGAACTATTTGGCATGCGTACATAAGTATAACCATTGCATATTAACGTGCAGTCCATTATATAAGGTAGCTTGTACATATATAGCACATACAATATAATATTTTTCAAAAGCCCATATTATAAGATTATTTCATATTTTACCCGGCAACTTATTATATAGGGTCATTATACTTATATGCAGCAATTTGTAATAGTTTAGTTAGAGTATATAGGTGTGCGAAGTTTATAACCTATAGCCCAGCTTGACAGGTCATCGGAAAACAAAAAAAAACAAACGTCATCTTCAAATTTGAGATATTGAACTCAACAACATCGTGCTATAGTCCCAACATACAAGAGAACTATACATTTAACTAAGCACCTGTAAACAATAATTGTTATAGGCTTTATCAATCATCTGTATAAAACTCATTTCATCTAATAAACAACCTTTTATATGAAATCATTAAAACATGTAACCATTTTTCCTGTACAGAAATTAATATTATTGTAATCAACAGCCTATTATATGAGATTATTATTCATTAAACCAAAAAGCCTATATATAGTATGTATACGATGCTTTATACATTATACACACTGCCGCCACTCTACAATATACGAGTATTACATATTTAAATCACCTGACATGCACACATCAAGAAGTATGGTACTTGCATATTAACATGCAGTCCAGTATATAAGGTAATTTGTATATTTAACCAGCCACATATAGTATAAGCAGGTATAAGCTTATTTAAAAGTCTATATTATAAGATCCTTGTATATTTTACCCGACAATTTATACTATAGGATCTATAATACTTGATCAGCATATAAGTATACGAAGCTTAAAACCTATAGCCCAGACTGGCCAGTAAATCCGCAAAATAGCGCAATCCAATTTGCTACCCATTGTCAGCTTTGCATTTACCGTTAAAGGGGAACAAAGTCATGTTTTCGAACCGGGCTATAGTATAAGATAACTATACATTTAACCAACAATTTATACTATAAAAGAGTGTACGTTTATGCTCTATAGCTTTTCACATCCATCATTCTGTACAATAAATAACAAGAATATCAGTATTTGTTATTTATCATAGAAGCATTACTATCAAGACTATTAACCCATTTTTCACAGAGCCTATTTCTACGAGTTTTTAAGTTTTTATATGTGATTAGTTTCTCAACTTTGTACAAAGATATTACCTCTGTTTTAAAAAGGTTAAGCTGTGGAATTTGACGTTGTATTTTGTTTCGATAAATGTAAAGTTTTGCTTGCATGATGATTTTGCTCAAAACAGTATTAAATTTACTATTTCCAAATAAAAATATCTGTTTCTGTTAAAGTTACGAATGCTGTATTGCCATTTTCTGTAAGATAAGTTTGAAGTTTTGACCAGAATTCTTTTACTGTTCCACAGTTCCAAAACAGATGTTGGATAGTTTCAGGTGTATTTTTGCAAGAGCTGCACATATAGTTATTAATAAAATTCATTTTAGATAAAAGGTAATTTGTTCCAAGTATCCTATGGTTGATTCTAAATTGAACCAAGGTAACTTAGGATCTTTTGTTATTTTATAAGGTAAGGCATATAATCTTTCAAATTCAAAGTTTGGAACACTAACTACTTCATTATTCCATTTACTTTATGCTTTGGGATATACATTATTTCTAATCATGATGTCATATATGTTTCGACAGCCTTTCTCATTTTGTAGAATTAAGGATAGTATTAGTGGACGAATAGGGTTTGGCTGTTACAGGCTAGATGCACAATATTCAGGTTTGCCAAATAATTCCTGACAGCAGTTATAATACCTTCATATTCAAGAAAATTGGACTGTATATTATAGTGTTTATTCAATTCTATGTAAGAATAAAGATTTCCATTTTTGTTTAAAATGTCATTGATAAAAGTTAATCCTCCTGTAAACCATCTTTTGTAAAACACACTAGAGCCTCCGATTGAAATTTAAACATTTTAAAAATGTTTGATGCTTCTAGAAGCCCTTATAAAATAAATACATTTGATGTAATCATTGATCACATAGTAATAGTGTTAAATAAACTATTTACATATTGTTTATATTAAATATATGATATCTGGAATGTTTTCACTAGATGATATATGTATAAGATCTATATCTTGCAATAAACTAACCCTCATGTCAAAGGTGTACCCTAATGTCTGTGGATTGGAGAAACAATATATACTTGCAGACCATATAAGCGTAATTTAACAATATATCAAGTACCATGGACGCCATGGACGTCAGTATGGACTTCATGAGTCATATCTTTCTTTGTTTAGAGTTTTATTAATTGATTTACTGATACAATATCAAGTTCATATATGCATGCAGCTGACATATCACTCTCGACTGACAAAACGGTAAACAATCACTCCCATAATATGATATAATCATAATTACAATGTCTCTTCTTCCTTTTCCTTCAATTCAACCGTAATATTAAAGTATACTCAGAGTATATTTGGAAAACTCAACAAATGCTTCCAAACTATCAGTCATTATATGGAACGAACTGTTTGGGACCGAACGAACTGTTTGGGGCCGAAAAGTTTTGATTTCAACTACACATATTTGGGGATTTATTTTGTTAAAAAATATAATTTATCGGTCATAGCAATAAAATATCAAGAAATTGATAAAAATCACTCACAAATCTGCAAAATTTTCATCAATACAACATTATATAAAAGAGCACTATTTTGCGGAGAGCTACAATCGAAAACCGAACCAAATTCATCATTTTGCTTCCAAAAACCATTGAGCGGCACCTAGTACTCTCCGAGCCACTATTACCGAGTACGGAAATTGGCGAAGAGTTCCGACTGCGTCTCCACGACGTTCGGCTTGAGTCGTGGATGTCCGTGGCATACGGACGTCTTCCGATGTAAGGAGGGAAAACACGATATAATGATGGATGGATTATCCTCAATGAAAAAGGGACAGTTTCAAACGTTTAACTTAAATGTTGAGTAGATATCTGACAAACGCTATATTAATTATCACAGTCCATCTAATAAAAGCAGATTCGTGAATTAGCCTTAAATATGGTTTAATTGATAGACGTGAAAAGTGCGAACCATCAAACACCACAACGTCATATGTAGGCCATAAAAACGTGTGTTTCAATTTTGCGTCTCTCATGCTCATTTTCTCACATATTCTGTGCATGAAATGATACGTGCGTGCGGATGTGTGTGAGCGAGTGTTTGTTTGTTTGCTCATAACCTGGATACCTTTTAAATTATGGTCAATATATTTGTTTGTTTGTTTGGATTTGACGCCGTTTTCAACACTGTTTAGGTCATATGGCGGTCAGACCACCTAGCCAGTGTTCCTGTGTTTACCAGTACTAGCCACTCTCTAGCGACAATGATCAATATATATGTTCGCACTGCAAAGGTTGACGTAATAGTGATCTTAATACCTCGAACATTTTTCTTCCAATACAAACGCGCTAAAATATTTAAGAACACTTTTCTCCAAAACTTTCGTCTCGCGGTCCACGTGTATTATTATGTAGCACTTTGTTTCAGACCGAGCTTTCATTGGCAGCAACAATGTGGAACAACCATTCAATCAGAAGGTCAAGAAACCAGCACGTTCCATTTGGTCAACCAAACAGGATGTACAGTTTTCCTAGACTATGGAACACTACAGACTATTTGTGGCCTGTATCAAGGGATGACATAGATGCTTGTCGTGGTCGAATCCAGTTTCGTTCGACAGTATGCTGCGCACCTGATATGTATAACGTGTGTATAGACGTTATGGCGGAAGACAGCCTTCTTCCACCAAACACTGTTGATGAAGCTGTTAGGCTCTTTCAACATTTGAGGAGACGCATACATGTCATTCACATATAAATGAATCGTAAATATGTGGGGAAATAAAATGTCATTAAAAAATGACGACTTTTGATAATAGCGTGACAAAAGAAGAAATTGCCTGTAATGAGCAATTTCTCCTTTTGTCACAATGTTTTCATCTTTAATTAAATATTAAAACAGTTATTCATAGTGTTTTTTGTTATTTTACTTAGATGTTTTCAAAGTGGTCTGCTGCAGATTTCTTGTATTACGGAAAGGGTTACATGTGAGTTTTGCCTTGTGTTTCAGACTCCTGGTAGAGACTCACAACAAAGTGGTGGGATTGATGTGAACAGAGAACAAAACACTGGAAATAAGAAGTGTTGTTAATTAGGAGTCCATTTTAACCAACTCTAATTAACCGTTCATCGCTGTAGTTTTTTCTGTCCGCTTCTTGTGATTGTGTAAGCATAACGCGAGGCCACCTTGTGGAGAGTTGTTCTAAACCAATCCCAGGGCTCCAGATAAAGGGGGTCAAATGCTATTGTTTCGATATAAAATATCCCATAATTCTCATCATTCAAATCCTATGTTGTGGGTATTCATTAGTACCAACAACATAGGGTTTGGATGAGTAATAAAGAATATACCATGAGAAAAACTCGAATTATCTGAAGCTCTGCTTGAATCCTCTAGTCTGCTATCAGCTTACAGCTTGTTTTAACTAAGTGTTGATATGGAAACAGAGCTGGTGTTATAGAGACTATACCAAACAACATATTTATCTCTGTTTAGGGCACACTTTGAAAAATTGACTTGAATTGCGTCAAGCAAAATGGGGTCTTAATGCATCTGCGTAAAGTGTCGTCCCGGATCAGCCTGTGCAGTCCACACAGGCTAATCCGGGACGGCACTTTCCGCTTCCAATGGATTTACACTTGGAGTAAAGCTTCTTGAAACAGAAATTCACTCAAAAGCGGAAAGTGTTGTATACTAAAGCTACTTTCCACAATGCCAAAAGATTTCTGTTTCATGGACTACCCTATATCTCAATACCCCGGAGTCAGTAAGCGTGAGTCTGAATCATCTTGTATGTTCTGTGAAGCCCATACAGGCTGATCCAGGTTGATACTTTACGCTGATGCCGTATTGTTGTTTTCAACTTATGAAATAAATCTAGTTTTACTGTTTTGTATATGAAGCTAGGTAATAATTAAGCCATTACCACATATCCATTTTTTATGCCTCTGCAGCAGAAAACTCTTTAAAACATTGTGAGACAAAAACATTTGTATGTTATGAGCAACGGCTCCATTAACCACAAGGTTTTCAAAACCATCCAAACATGCAGATTTTCTTAACATGAGTCTTTACCCTTCCCCAGATGCAAACAAAAATTTAACATGTCTGCAGTAGATGACTTTATAAAACATGGGGAAAGGAGAATTTGCTTGTAACAAGCAATTTCTCCATTTCCCACCTTCTTTTATAATCAGTAACCATTCTTACAATTGAAATTTTGTTTGTTCGTATTTCATAATCTTTTCTTGTGATGCTTTCAATTTTGAAGACCCTGTAAATCACATATCAAGGAATGTGTTAACCCTTTACTCCATGAATACGCATTTTAACGCATCTGCAGCAGACGACTTCAGAAAACATTGTGACAAGAGAAGAAATTGCAATTTCTCCTTTTGTCACAATGTTTTCTACTCTATCTCAAAATGAAACTGTCATTTGGCGTAATTTACTATTATCGTCTGCCGATGCTTTCAATTTGCACCCGTTACAAAATTCCGTATGGGGTAATGGGTTAAATTATGTGGTATTGGGTTGAATTATGTGGTAATGGGTTAGTCTTCCTTCACTGTTGTCTATCAGCCTGTCCACTGCCTGCAAAAAACACAGATGTACTTGGAATATGCTTTTGCTCTTGCATATTGTAAAGGTGTGGAAGATTTGGGAAAGAGAAGCAAATGCTAGTTAAAATGGGTTGCTTCTTTTCCCAGAAAATCATTCAAACTTGTTGTCTGTTTTCAGAGGAAAGATTTGGCCAGTACTGAGTCTTGGAATATTGTCGATTAACTTAAGTCACCACTTTCTTAACCATTTCCCTGACATGTCATGTATAGCCTCTTTCAAATTGAAAGTCTTTCATGAAAAAAAGTAGAAAATCTGGACAAATGAAAGTATAATAGTAGAATATTGAATAGAAAACATTGTGAACAGGAGGAATTGCTTTTTATAAGTTTCAGAAGTCGTTTGATACAGACATGTCAAAAGTTGCCTGTATCTGGGAAATGGTTAATTTGTTTATTTAACATGGTAAGCTTACAAGCTTTTGTGAATTGTTAAAACTGCTATATTGTCTAAATCCATGATTACTCTTAACCTCGCAACCGTATTCTCTGTGACCGAGACTTCTTACAAGGCTGCCATTTCCCTCTCCCGTCACAATAACTGAGAATGGGAGCAGTTGGCTTTGTTGGAGAGCTCAGGGTTTTGGAGATCGTATTATGAATGATGCTGTAGTGCCCAGGTCACCCTTTCCATGAGCAGACAACTTTTGAAAACATTCTGAGCAATTTCTTCTTTTGTCACAATGTTTTCAACTTTATTTAAATAATTATAAATATATTCAACTTTGTCTACATGTTTTCGAAGTCGTCTGCTGCAGATTTCTTGCATGTTGGAAATGGTTCTGGCACAGAGATTGTTACTGAGAATGCAAAATCAACTGTTTTATGACTACAAGATCAGCTCAAGTTGTTTGTAGAAAGCAATGTCTGCCTTGCAATCATGCTTTTTTCTGAAATCAAGTATGATGATAATTTTTGCTCCATCCAAGATTTCCTTGTATATATTATATAATCCCTTTAATACAAAAGATGAATTATTTTCCCAATGAAATAGTGAATTTTTGTCGAACCCGCTTGCTTTTAAAGTATTTTCTATTAACTGTTTGCAACTTCTGGACTGCCAAAATGAAACATTTAATAGAAAAGACTTGACATTCTTAATAAATATTTTAGAGGGAAGAAAGCATAGTGGTAAAACTAGAAATTGTTCAATATTAACCCTTTTCCTGATATGCCATTTTTAGACTCTTCCAAATTCAAAATGTCTGCAGAAAATAAATCAATACTGGAACAAATGAGAGTTAAAATTTCTGACACAGTAGAAAACATTGTGGGAAAGGGAGAAATTGCTCGTTATGAGCAATTTCTCCTTTCCCACAATGTGTTTAAAAGGCATCTGCTGCAGACGCGTCAAAAGTCGTCTGTATAGGAAAGGGTTAACAAGTCTTACTTTTCCCAGAATGGTTTAAAATATGTCTATTGCAGAGATGTAGGAGATGCTTTTAATGAGGGAAAGGGTATAGATGAGTAATTAAAGGGTATCAACATCTTTTGCATTTGTCTAGTGTATTTTATTTTAAAATTGGGAGGAAATAATTTAACATCTAGATCTATGGAACTTAAGAAATAAGCAGATGATTCAAATGACTAGTTCTGTCTAGCTTTTTTACATTTCAACAAACAACAAAATGTCTTTTTGAAACACTATGTCCCCGATTTTAGCTTTAACCACACGAAGTTCAATGTCATTGTCAAGGTCAAGGTGAAGGTCAATGTCATTTTGCATGATGCCATGTGAAACCCATTGACTAGTAGAATATGTATATGAATTATGGCGTATGTAGGTTAAATGGATCAGAAGTTACAATGATTTATCAAAATGAAGATTTCAATTTCATTGTCAAGGTCATGGTGAAGGTCAAGGTATTTTAGCATGCTGCCATGTGAAGGCCATTGACTAATAGAATATGTATACCAAATGTGAAGCCTGTAGCTGAATGGATCAAAGGTTACAGGCAATGTTAAAGTTCAGGACAGACATGCAGACACGCAGATACAGCGCAGACGGACCAAAAACAATATGCCCCCGATCTATCGATACGGGGGCATAAAAATAGCGACAATCACTAACAATACAAGTACATTTGAGCTGCATCTTGCGAAAAGGTGTATAAATGCCTTTGCGTAGAGTGTCGTCCCTGATCAGCCTGTGCAGTCCGCACAGGCTAATTTGGTACGACACTTTCCGCTTCCAGTATATATATATATATACTTAGAGTAGACCTTCTAGAAACAGAAAATCACCAACAGCCTACACGTTCATTCAGTCTGATCTGTATCTACACAGTAGCCAGTAGCTTCTCGGAAGGTTTGATACGCGATTAACACACACTGTAGATTCAGATCAAACTGCGTGAATGTTCATGTCATATAATTGAACCGCATCTTGGTAAATAGGGTATAAGCGCCTCTGCGTAAAGTGTCGTCCCGGATTAGCCTGTGTGGACTGCAATGCTGATCCAGGACAACACTACGCAGATGCATATTCTTGCATAAGAAATGCTTTTTGGATCAATTATTTCTATGTTTATTAGTAGTATTCGACTGGCGACTTTCTGTTGAGCAACTTACTTTTCAGAGGTCCACCAGCGTTGAGTTTCGTACTCAACGGTGTGACGTCATACTACAAGTCGAACAAAAAATATGCTCAACGAAGCTGTCGTGCTCAACAAAAAGTCCCAGTCGAATTCGCCAAATGAAAAACTGAATGAAAACACCCGGTTGTGCATACTGTGGCTTATACAGTTAGGCCAGAGTTTTTTTTATTAATTTGTTTACGGGAACGCTGCTCCTAAATTTTGGAAACCCAAATAAAAATAAAATTTGAAATCGCGATTTTTTATTTTTTATTTTTCCCCCCTCATTTGCTGTCGATAATGTTTTAAAAATAAAGTTTATCAAAATTTCATCTAATTTTTATCAAAATCTCCCGTAAACCAATAAATAAAAAACTCTGGACTTAACTAGCAATACATTTGCATAATAATCTGCCATAATATTCTAATGGTGATCCAAGTTTAAGTATTGAGGTTAAAAGAAATGAAACAAAAAGACACATTTACAAAATGTTATGTCTGCAACCTAAGAACCAACATGAATGTACTATAGCTAGCAATGGTTTAGACAGTGTAAATTTGTATAGAGAAAACTAATGAAAATTATTTCATAACAGATGCACACAGATGTTCAAGAAAAAGACTAGTGAATGTATTAATGGCACAAAGCTACAAGAGGGCCATGATGGCCCTGAATCGCTCACCTGAATCAATGTTCTGATTTCATTAAAAGTTACTATTTTAGCTGTAGTGGCCATCTTTTTCAGCAAAGCTGAACAGTTTGAGTAGTTTTTGACCCCAGGGCCATAATTTGAGTAATCTTGGTAGAGGTACTCTAGGATATGCTGCAAACCAAATAGCTGGGCCTTACAGTTTGGGACAAGTAGATTTTTAAGTTTTCCCTATATAACTCCATGTAAAACATGTGACCCCGGGGCCGGGTCATTTTTGACCCCAGGGCCAAAATTTGAACAATCTTTGTAGAGGTCCACTTGGTAATGCTACATACCAAATATCAAAACTCTGGGCCTTATGGTTTGGGACAAGAAGATTTTTTAAGTTTTCCCTATATAACTCCATGTAAACCATGCGACCCCCGGGGCGGGGCCATTTTTGACCCCAGGGCCATAATTTGAACAATCTTTGTAGAGGTCCACTAGGTGATGCTACATACCAAATATCAAAACTCTGGGCCTTACGGTTTGGGACAGGAAGATTTTTTAAGTTTTCCCATTCTCGTACAACATCCATGTGTGTAAAGTGTATTCTGATTGGCTAATTTTCTCGTGCTCACGAGACACTAAGTCGTGAGCACGAGATACTAAGTCGTGCTCACGAGTTACTAAGTCGTGCGCACGACTTAGTAACTCGTGCTCACGACTTAGTATCTCGTGCTCACGACTTAGTATCTCGTGAGCACGACTTAGTATCTCGTGAGCACGACTTAGTATCTCGTGCGCACGAGTTAGTAAGTCGTGCTCACGACATAGTTATCTCGTGCGCACGACTTTATATCTCGTGAGCACGACTTAGTATCTCGTGCGCACGAGTTAGTAAGTCGTGCTCACGACTTAGTTATCTCGTGCGCACGACTTTGTATCTCGTGAGCACGACTTAGTATCTCGTGCGCACGAGATCAATAAAAACATACACATGTCACCTCTATGCCACCGTAGTTCATTGTTGCGTGGGTAGATCAAACATAGTAACATGTCATGTGTTCAAAAACATACCTGTATAATACTATTAGTAACCCGGATATTTTCTGATCAGATTATTAATGTAATTGGTCCCCATCTAAGTATTTTAGAGATACGTAGATAGACACTTGTTTATTTCAGAGAGTCTTCTTCACTTGTTAACTTAGGAAATACAGATTTTAGTTTACAAAATGGTTTACATCACCTTTTTTGTGAAACAATATGCGCACTTATATGTATCGCCGGTAACCTGGTACAATAAAGATTTATATTACGATACGACACGCTTGAGATGCGCTGATCTTATTTACCACTCAAACCTTGTTACCCGAGCTACAGTACACGCTTTAAGTACTTCTTAAAACTTTAAAGTACATTCCTTTTATACAAAATATACTTCAAACTGTGGTTTTGAAATAACGATGTTTTACTCCTGTTTTTGTCAAGTTATACATTAAATTTGAATCGATGTGCATCATAACTTTTATGATATAATCTAAATTTATACAACATTTAATGTACTTTTAAATTGTATAATTTAACATGTTAAGAGTTGTTTTTTAAGAGAAAAACTGTGTTAATGAGCATTAGGGATCATTATTAAACGTGTGGGGAAACATCAAACACGCACTAATTTACGTTTTATAGACGTTTAAAACAGGATTATTCAGATGTTTGTCAGATAATCTATTTTCGATGTAAAATAATTAAGAATTCGTGGGTGCACGCCATTTTTGTTTGCTGTTTTTCTTTAAAATGAAATAGATTTAAAATCATTATGATAATTATTACTATTGGCTGAGTAATACATTTTAATTCGATTTTTATGACCGGTTTTACGTCTTTCGAAATGTTATGCTCGAGAACAATTTGACAATATATTATTGTTTGTTTTCATAAACCATTCCTACTGTTCTGGTTAAGCAGTTTACTTGCCTTTTTTAATGGAACTGAAACAAAAACGAATAAGCCCTAGACCAGTAAAAGAATTTCCAAGAGCGGACATCCGTTGGTATATAATAATGTTTTGTTGATATATAAATGGGTGGCATATTTGAATAACAATACACTGCAAATACCTAGTGTTGTGTTTGATAGAATTAACTGTAGATGGTCGGTGACATTTCCTTTGATGAATGCAGAGCATTAAATCGTTTTGTAGCATGGTCGGTGACATTTCCTTTGATGAATGCAGAGCATTAAATCGTTTAATTTAGGGTAACTAAAGGGGCGTGGCTATGCCGTACTACAACTACCGGATTTTAGAATTTAGAGTATGGTCACTATGACGTCACAGTGTTACTAAGTTCACCACGCTACAAAAAAAGATAGAGTCTGTCTCAGCTCGTTGGTTATTTAAACACATCGATGGGCTACGCCCATCTCGGTGTTTAAATAAGCCAACTCGCTGAGACTACGCCCATCTAGGTGTTTAAATAAGCCAACTCGCTGAGACCAGACTTTATCTTTTACTAATTAAGGGTAACTAAAGGGGCGTGGTTATACCGTACTACAACTACCGGATATTTGAATTTAGAGAACGGTCACTATGACGTCACAGTGTTAATAAGTACACTAAGCTATAAAAAAGACAGAGTCTGTCTCAGCTCGTTGGTTATTCAAACACCGAGATGGGCTCAGCTCGTTGGTTATTTAAACACCGAGATGGGTGTAGTAGCCCATCTCGGTTTTTAATAAGCCAATTCGCTGAGACCAGAAATTATCTATTACTTATAGAACTGAAATGAGATAAGATATTTTAATTTTCATGTTAGGAATTGTAATAGTATAATTCTGACATTATTTGTTTACGTTATTTGGGTATCAGTACGATTCAAGGGGAAATTGGCTGTAATGTAGTATGCAATGCCAGTATCATCATAAGCTGAAACAATACGCAGACAAACAACAGGGTATACCTGATACTTTACCACTCCCCAACCCCCATCACACACACACATGCCTCTAGGCGGCTTTCATCCTTTTAAGTCACACTGTCACAGCGTTATTGCCGTTATTTTTAGCGCAAGCTCACTCCGTGGCAACAATCAACCATTCTATGGATATGATCAAGAATGTGGTTGCGTTTCTTAGTCCTGTACAAACGACGGTAATAACATCAGATCTTCGGATATTTGCATTGGCAAAATATTTAGTGGTAATTTTTATTATAATGCATGATCGAAATGGCAATGTTGAAGGTACTATGTGATGTACTGAAATACAATGGCTGGATAACTGTCCCCTATGAAGCTCCTATCGAATCAAATGATACAGCCGAATCGTTTATATCTGATTCGAGTTTTTTAAAAACAATTTTAAGAGAACCATATAACTGAATGTGCTTTTACAAGCTAAAGGTAAATAGTATGCCAACCATACATTGAGATGGCGATACAAAATAATATAATGTAAATCATTTAAATAAGGTCCAGAATTTCAGCTATGGAGGCAGGTCCTGGATTTTGAAGTACATTTTCTTCTGTACTTTGTGCACTCGTACAGAGAAAAATATTCCGCTAGACAAAAAGTGTACTTCAGAACTCATCCTCTATGTGTTTGCTCTTGGTCATGCCGGACGGCTTCCAATTCATTTGATTGATCGGCAACTTGAGTATCCAGTGAGTGCAGCTAAATTCATAACGCAAACATTTCCGGGCATAACCAAGAACATGTTTTCAGCAATCTATTAACCAGGTTCACGAACAAAAGAAAATGCACGTTAAGGGAGATGCTTGGGAAATATGGTTGACCGATAATCTGCTTTAAGGAGATGAATGGCTTCAGTTACCAAATGTGTAGCCTTGTAGAACAGTTGAGATTCACTATGGTGAAAGTGAAATTTCTCATCCAAATAAAATATGGAAGATACATTTAAAAAATGGACGGAGATCTATTCCTTGATGATTCTAGCAGCATTTGAATATTGATCAGAAATGGGTTGTAGATAAATGAGTAGCAGACTGTTATGCATCAATAAGTAAGTTTGGTTCAAGACAATAACATAACTTCTTTGCATGTTGCTTCAAGACAATAACATAACTTCTTTGCATGTTGCTTCAAGACAATAGCATAACGTCTTTGCATGTTGGCTCTAGACAATAACATATCTTCTTTGCATGTTGGCTCTAGACAATAACATATCTTCTTTGCATGTCTCACAGAGGATTCTGAGACTGATACAGATACAAAATTATGTCTTTCAATCAAGTCCGGAACACCAACAGTTGTGTATCGATGTAAATAAAATGACTGAAATCTCTTTATTTTTTATTTTTTAGTTCATGTCAAACTCGGCAGTGCGATATTGGAGAGTTCTTTCGAGCAGAAATTGTTTAGATCATACTATGCACATATTAATGCGTAGCAGTAGGAGCGCAGTAATCTGAAGGGGTGTATGTTTTCCCCCACTTCCCACCACATATTGTGCCAGTTTATGTTTTGACCCAACACAAGTGATTGTGGCCGGCAGAGCATAAAACTAATCAATTGACAAACAAAATTAACTTCGAAAAACATTTGCAAAATGTTATTATCGTAACGCTGATCTACTTTTAAATTTAAAAGTAATTTAAGAACTCTTCTGCGACAAGGACTATCACAACCTGACTTCTATGGTGATGCTTTGTCAACCCTTTTGTGTTTGTGATGTTGTTTGCATTGAATCGTAACCCTGATCTACTTTTAAAATATAAAAGTAATTTAAGAACTCTTCTGCGACAAAGACTATCACAACCTGACTTCTATGGTGATGTGATTTACAAACTTTGTCAACCCTTTTGTGTTTGTGATGCATTTTGCATTGAATATTACTTTTGCCTTCTTGTTTGTCTGTTTGGGTGTATGTTTCTGTGTTTTGTGGTTGACTGTCCTCTCCTTGAATGCTACTTTCCCTGTCCGATCTTTTTATATTTCTTTGTAAGCACTTTGATCATAATCACTTTCATGCAATCTTTATTAAACGTGTTAAAACGTTTATCAAAAGAGGTTATGACCCTATCATTTTGCAACGCACTACATGTATAGTGGTGGACCCATTTACATTTCGCCACTATGCTTTCCTTTTTGATTGTGCGATGACCGCACAGATTGTGGACCATATGATGACGTCTACCTGAAACCTTATAGGACGGTAGCGTTTGATGTTTGTCTTTAATATTGTCCTGTCGTCCCCTAACGGTTTATTCTTCTATTGCTCTGGCTTCTGCCAAGTCAATGAGTACTTACTTTGTGGCTTTCTAGGCTTTTATTATACTATATTTACATGATCATTTATGTGTTTTACTTATATTCTCATTAATGCTGCCGTGTTTGTTAGAAAATATAACCCTTCGGGGATATCTTTCTTTACATTGTCCCGTTTATTGGGATGACACTAGGGTAAGAGTGAGGATAGGACAAGATAATAGCGAGGATTGTGTAGATATTAAATCGATTCAAGCTAACCTGTAGGCCTTATTGACTACTGACCGTTCCAAGTCGGTAACCCTGTCTTCACCGCCCCTTCTGTTGTATTTTGACTTTTTCATTGTATAATTAATTAAATATTGCTCCTTGTTTGTGCGGTTGTGTGTTGATGCACCTTAAAAATGTATTATATTTATGTATTATCTTTATGTATTATTTTAATGTAACAGCAGCAAAAAACGTCGTATGATCTTGATGTACATAAACTGTAAGTAGCCTTAGTAGAAATTTAAATAACGTAGTTGATTAATTCATAAGACAGAATGAACACATGGTAAGTATAATAAATATTATAATAAATAATAAAATACTATTACAAGTTTTTAATAGATTGTAAAAAATATATCAATATATAAATCAATCATAAATTAATCATACTTGATGAGTTTGATTTTAGTTTATACATTTTATAAGTACTAAACATGTAAGTATGTTCGCATCAGTTAAAATATGTACCAGCACACTTTTCACTCATTAAACTGCGTCTCAGGGATAGACTGTTCTTGTAATTAACTTAAAGTAGCTCTCCCGCCAACAGCAACCAACTTTTAAATATGTGTTCGCCGTTTATAAACCTACTGACGACGAGGTAAAAAGATAACTTACATATTTTGAGAACACAACGGCTTTATAAATAGGCCGGCCAAACCCCAAAACTGGAGAGTCGAATTTAGAGTGACCAACTCATAATTCATTTTACGCATATTCAGTCACGCGTGTTTTAAGAACCTGTAAATATACTTCTACTTTTAATCGCACATATACATTATTATATGACCTCACATATACATTATTATATGACCTGAACACCTGGAGAGAGTTTTGATAAACGGTTTTATAGTGTAATTTCGTCCTTAGTTAGAGGGTTTTAATTTTCTGTTCCACGAAAGAAAAAAAAGTATAATTACTAATATAAACCACTCATAATGCATTACATTACCCGGATATTTGGCAACATTCAATGATAGTGGATATAGTTGATTTTAATTTTGCAGATCAGACAGATACCTCCAACTCTTCAAACCATGAAGTGATTTATAATGTCATGACTGTAAATAAATGACGTTAGCAGATATTTATGACTTCCTTATGGTATAATTAGATGAAATGAGACGATCCTTGTATTGATAACATCTTTAACTTCAGAATTGTATAATTTGGTTTATAAGATGAAATCACACAAACAATTAAATATATCTTATTGAGATATCTAAATAAATGTCTTTATTAGAAGTATAAATAAATTGACAACAAAATCGAGAAGCGTCCTTCTAATAAAATTGATATCCGATGTTCGTGAGTAATTTAAAATTAAAGGTAATTACCAAAAACGATAAAGGCAAAAGTACACTATAAAATCGTGTGTGCAAACCCTATCCAGGTGTTTAGGTCTTTAAAAATGTATATGTGCCGATTAAAAGTATAGATTTATTCACGGGTATTTAAAATATTCGAGATTGAATATGCATAAAATTAATTATGAGTTGGTTACTATTAATTCGACGTTCCAATTTTGGGTTTTAGTTGGGTTGGTTAAAGGCGTTTATATTGCGTTTATAGAGGTCGGATTATTAAAATATGTATGTTATATATGAGCCGAAACACGCGAAAACGACCCTTCAGACAACATTTTGACATTTTATGTTTTTTAATGTTGATGAAACACAGTGATTTTCTCTTTAAAAAGCTCGTTATTTTATTTTGAAATCTTAATTAAAAATAGTTTTATCTCAATTTGAAAATTAAAGATTGTACTCACCATTAATTTTGACGTTGATGTCGGCGTCTTGGACGACGTCGTTGATTAAATAACAACAAAAAACATAAACAATAACCATTTTCTATAGCATCAACTATTTATATTAAGAAAAATATTCCCTATGATATAATAATTAGGTAAAACACAGGTGACGAGCAATTGATTAGTAATCAATTCATTACCGGCCGACGTCATAAATTGTTACTTTATGACGTTGTTGTCTAAACGTCCGAAGGGACGTTTTCGTGTGTTGCGGCTCAATTATATATACAGTACAGGAGCAGACAAGTCATTTCACGTGCCTGAACCGCATAACTCAAACATAAATAATTGGGGTTGGAGGCAACGTAGTTCCCATTTTGCAAGCACGTGCAGATGCGCGGATTTTATAGTACTCTGTTTAGAAACACTAGTTTAAAGCTTATACTAGATGGCAAAGAAAACAAATCATATCAGAAGTCAGTTATTATGTCGGAGATTTATAAAACAATCGTGTTGACAGGTTTTATTGAGATATCATAGTCGGAAATCGCGGTACAAATGCGAAGATCGAAAAAAACTAGTTTTTGTTTTCTTCGAAATTGCCAATGTTTCAAAACGGGTACAAAAATTGTATATTCTTAAATATTGTTGAAATTGACAGGAGTCGAAGATCATTACCTGATCTACCTTTTTTGAAAATTTCTTATTTTTTCGTGAATATACATTTTGCGTGCCCGTTTTGAAAGTTGGTACCTGCATTTCACTCTTTCAGAGGCTATTCAAAATGGCGGCGACACAGAAAAACACCCAGCCCAGGGCCAGTCAGTCGCAGGCCACAAACCCACTTCTCCCTGGACAAATTAACATCATATGGTCAATACACAGTCACAGAAACTAAATATTGTGAATTGAACTGAACGTTTATAAATAGCTAAGGAATGTGCTAAAAATAGCTCACACACATTCAAAGGTCAAATAATGCTGATCCGTGTACGTATACACAGATAGATCGTTTACACATACGGCCCGATTGACGGTGACCGATGGATTATTTCAATTTATTTGCACAGAAGTAGAATTAAAACAGTGTTACAATCACGATCGTATACAATTCCAAGTTTTGCATGAGTGCGTAATTTACAAAATACAAACAAATAGATCTATTACAGTAGACAATGTAGAGAATTAAAATTGAAAAGTGGAACACACCAGCAAATGCCTGAAATGGGTCATGGTATTGTCTGCACTGTAGCCTTTGTAAGTAAATACACTTTTAATTTCTGTATGACAAGTGTTTAACGTTGAAACATGTAAAACGGTGGTGGTTGATATATATTAACTTAATTCTGATAATTTTTTAGAACACATGAGTGATGAATAATTGATGAAAATGTAAGCCTTGAAAATCTACTATTTGTTCATGAATGCCACCTGTGACTTACATTTTGGACAGTATCATCTTCTGGAAAGCACCACTTTCAATTCCAGTTGTGTTTTAAGTAAAATGTTATGGAATGCTGACATTGTTAGCATTGAGAAAGTTGGACAGAGTTATTAATATTAAAAACAAATGAAACAATATCATATATGACTTGTTTTTTTCAGGTCTGCTAAGACTAAGTTAGCTAGAGGCAGTGTGCAGTATTACCATAGCCAGATTCAAGTCAAATTTCCCAGTCTCACAGTATAACTACATCAAGAGCCTTGTATTAGCCAGTATGTAGGTAAGCGCAGCTTCAAAAAATCTATGAATTTATCAATGTTTGTTCTTTGCAAAATATGTGGCATTGTGCACCAGTCCTGCACCACAGACATATTAATAATTTGTTATTAGGTCTGTGCCTGCACTTAGTCTCAGACTTTTTATACTAAAAATAAAAATGGTGTTTTACAGCACATCGACACATAAATAGGTCATATTGTGCTTAGTACATATGTAAAATTAAACAAACAAAATAAAAAGGTCCCTGTATTACATCTAAATTATTAAACTTAACCAAGACCCCGACTTAACATAATGTGCTGGCATGGCCCAGCAATAGCATGGTGGATGATAGCAATCTGGAGCTTCCGGTTCAAGTCACACATGCACCACTGAGTTTCGTCTATGGTTTCGGGCAATACATCTTCCCTCAGTCTTGTTTGTTCCTCAGCCTCTTTTGTTTGATTGGGATTGAAACTGGGGAGTCTATCCTCCAAGCACGATAAACAACCATAGAAATTATTAATATATACATTAGTAAGAGTAAGACAGGTTCTCGAATTCCTATGTGTCATTTGGGGCGGCTCTAAATAAGGTATACCGGTAATAAATGTGTTGATTTAGCAGAAAACGATTATTTTTAATTTATTGTACATGTAAAAAAAGTTCTATAATCACTATTCATTTACATATTTCAGTTCTACAACTTGTTACCTATTTAAGTTGAAACAAAATATCATATATGTCATTTTTATTTTCAGAGCCTGGAGTCCTGAGATGCTGGGAGTTAGCTGAAAATAGTTAGTGATGTCCCAATATATATGGGAGGATTTTATTGAAACAAGTAGTCACATATAACTTTTTACAACATTAACAACAGAATCAGAAATACTTAAACGAACAAGAATAGTATATAATAACAAGATGGTGTACAATATTTTTTTTTTTTTATGAATCATGAATCAGCAATACATCATACGGACAGTACTAGCATCAACTTCAAGAAAAATATGTCTAGTAAGAGGATCACCAGTTCAGCTAGCACAATATCATATCAACATGCATATCCGACTGTAGACACAAGGTGGATCGTTGGCGACATTAACTGGATAGTTCATTGGAGTGGCTCAAAATAAGGGCTAATATGAAAATATAAATGTGTTTCTGTTAATCTGACCGGCCGTGCCCAATTTATTTATTGGATTAAAATGTTTCTGAATTTTATTGGATTATATAAAAGTTTGTGGAATAACAGATGGCAGGAGGTGTATATTACCGGTTATACCCAGAAGAAAAGTGAGTGGTCTTCCTCACCAAAAAAATAACAAACAGATACATGTATATATATATAACCCCACATATGTTCAAATTGGCTTGCACCATATAAACAATTACATATTAAAGGGACATGCAGCAATCTTCTTTTTTTTAAACTCCAAAATGTTATAACTTATAATTTAAATATATGCAAGCGGGTGTAAAGTGAAATAAATTACATTTTAATGCTTGATAAAAACTTGATAAATGCTGTGTGTCCCTTTAATAAATAAAAACAATTATTGTATGATGCAATTTAATTTTTTATGTAATACCTTTATATTTGGGATGTTTTGATGTAAATATTTGAAATAAAATGTTTTAAATCAAATAAATAATTCATTTTGATATCTGACTTGTTACATATTTTTTACTTCTTAGTCATGAAAGATAATATTTAAGGCCTTAATATGTACCTTAAATGTTTATTGTTTACCATTGAAAGGTGAGGCGGCATATGGTGTTAGTTATCTGTGCGTCTATATCCTTCCACAGTTTTTAACCAATCTTTTCGAAACTTTACATGATCTTTATCTATGATGTCTAGAGGAGCATATCGATTTTGCATCAAAATAAAATTTATTTATGAATATATATTCTTGCATAGTACAATTTTCCACGGATTGTTTTCAGTGCGTTCATTCAAGTCCCATGGACATATTGAGTTGAGATGTTCGGTTGGCATTTTATATTTGTATACATTCTCATCTTCACCTCTCACCGCTGCGGGTTCAATTCCCACTGGGAGCTCAACTTGTAGGTGAGAAAGTGTCGATTCTTACAGATAGCAGTAAGTACACAGTACTGGTTCTACCCAGGAAATATGGCCTAAAATGTGCTATAATGACATAAAACACAATTCAACTTTAAAAATATAAAGTAAAAGAAATGGCCTTCTTTATTTTCCTTCGATGCTATCAGTATAAGTATTACGACAGTGTTTCTGTCTGATAAAAAATTCATCTTAGGTTTCAACCGACAAATGGTCTATATTTAAACTAATACAAGTAAGATGGGGCCCTCAAACCCTTTTATGTGTGGGTGATATATTCCACGGTTGATTCATGATACTAGCATGGGACAGCTATAGTACATATGACAGTGCTGAGTGCAGTTGCGGATGAATTGAATTGAATATTTAACGGCTCATCAACACAGTACAGGTTATTTAGAGCCGCCTCAGAGAGAGGGGAAGGATACATAGGAATCCGGGAACCGTGCACTACCCTTATTATCGAACAGATTCCTATGGTTCTTTAACATGCTCGGATGATAGACCTATAAGCGGGACCACCCTGTTTACGTCCCCATCCGACGGATGAGGCTAAGGGAATGTGTCTTGCCCAAGAACACACCGACAAAACTCAGTGGCACCACCTCCGGTTACAAATCCGCTGCGCTACTGACTGCGCCAAGTTGCG